>APFE030820879.1:0-25956 GCA_000404065.3 Pinus taeda | reverse complement strand
GGAGGGGTGAGGGGGAAACAAGTTGCTAAGTTTAGGGAGGGGCTTGGAAGGGTGTATGGATGGAGTGGGTGGCCGGCCGATTGCAGGATGGGGTTTCCCTGGGCCCACCATGTTCATGTCGAAAATTTGTTAATTTGATTGACAAAATATTTTAAGTTTATAAAAAAAATTCTAGTGGCCGGTCGATTGTAGGATGGGGTTGCCTTGGGCCCATCATGATCAAGGCAGAAATATTTCTTAGTTTGGTTGACAAAAAATTTTAAGTTTATAAAAAAATCAACTTCGTTAAACTAATTTAATATGATAAATTTCAAGGAAAAAAATTTAATTGACCTTTCAATTGTGGAAATTCTTCGTTCAATATGTTGTTGATCCCAATGTAGCTGCTCCACAAATTTGCTCAAAGTCTTTTAACGAACCTCAGCAAACCTTGATGTAACGTGAGTAATAGTGATAATGGGATATATAGGTGAAACTAAGGAGATGTTTTATCGTACGGTGAATGCGGGATTAATTAGTTTTAATAAATTTTAACATGTTAATTTTTTATGGCGATGAATGAAAATATGATAAGGCGAACAGTTTGGAATTGTTTTATAGCAGGGTGAATGTGGGATTAACTTGTTTCTGAATGTATTATAAAAAATTAAAAAAGCATTCAATTGTTTAGTAAAATTATATACTTTGACTATTAAAATAATCTAGGTAGAAGTTGTAGTTTACAATTTTAACTTTAATGATTTATTTCATAAAAAAGTAAGTTTACATTTTTCATTAAATTTCATAATAAAATAATGAAGTGAAATATATCTCACAAACTTTTAGGAGGGAAATATTTTCGTGAAATTTTTTGCTTGGACGAATATAGCGGGAATTCTTCCACTATGAATAGAAAGTCAATTCTTCCACTTAGTCCTGACCCTAAGGACTATGAGAGCAACACTGATGAAAGAGGTGATGGAGAATTTCAAATAAATAAAGAGTCGCAGATTCCACTTAGTCTGAATTCGAAGGACTATGAAAGCAGTAGTGATGATGAGCTTGATGAAAAATTTCAAAAGAATGGAGTCTCACAGTTTCCACTTAGTCCTGATTCTATAAATTATGAAAGCAGCAGTGATGAAGAGCAAGACGGTGACGTTCAACAGAATGGAGTGTCACAGTGCCCACTCAGTCCTAATTCTAAGGACTATGAGAGTAGCAGTGATGAAGAGTGTGATAATGAATTTGAAAATAATAGAGTGTCAAAGTGTCCACTTAGTCCTAATTCTAAGGACTATGAGAGCAGTAGTGATGAAGTGCATGATGATGAATTTCAAAAGTATGGAGTGTCACGGTGTCCAGCTAATCCTAATTCTAAGGACTATGAGAGCGGCTTTGATGAAGAGCAGGACGATGAATTTCAAAAGTATGGAATGCCACGGTGTCCAGTTAGTCCTAATTCTAAGGACTATGAAAGCAACTTTGATGAAGAGCGGGATGATGAATTTCAAAAGTACGGAGTGCGACAGTGTCCAGTTAGTGCTAATTCTAAGGACTATGACAGCAGTAGTGATGAAGAGCGGGATGATGAAATTAAAAATAATGGAGTGTCATGATGTCCACTTAGTCCTAATTCTAAGGACTATGAGAGCAACAATGATGAAGAGTGCAATGATGAATTTAAAAAAAATGGAGTGTCACAATGTCCTCTTACTTTTGATTCTAAGGACTATGAGAGCACCAGTGATGAAGGACATGATGATCCACTTAGTCCTAATTCTAATGAGTATAAAGGTGGCAGTGATGAAGGACAAGATGATACACTTAGTCCTAATTCTATGGATCATGAGAGCAGCACTGAAAATGCACATGAGGAAGAATATCCAATAAACATCGAATCAAAATTTCCATTGAGTCCGAATTCTATGGACTATTACAGTAGCACTAAAGAAGGGGAAGATGAAGAATATCCTCCAAGTCAGTATGTGAAAAGCACAGTTGATCATAGTGTGGATAACATTCCTCTTAATGATGATAAAAATCCTTGTACAAATAATGATCTAATGATGGAGATGTTGCCAAGAAATATTGTATCGAGGAGTAGGAGGAGATCTTTTCGTATCAATGCAACATGTTCTAGTTATACAAGGGGTAGAGCAGAATATCTGACGAGAAGAAGTTCTATCAGCGCACTCATTTCAAGTGAATGTTGTCAAAAAGATTGTTTGAAACAATGGATTTCAAATTTGCATTAGAGAGGAGGAAGAGATATTTGTCAATGAATAAAAGAATGCAAAATTCATATTTAGTTGGGTGCATGCAATCTACATTGTTAGGTTATGATTATCATATTAAGACTTTATTTATCTGTAGAAAAGCTTTCAAAATGTTTCATTCGATTGGGAATTTTCGTCACTCAAGAATCGAGAATTTATTCATTGCTCAACTCAAACAAAACACATGTGAATTAGTCCAAATATGGTTTGGCTACCTCCCCGTACACACTCGACACAAATATATATGCAATTTTCGACAGAGGGATGACTAGCTCTGTCACCCACACAAGCATTCACCCAACAAACCGTTTGAACTAATGATTGCACCTTGCCTAGAATTCTACCAAGCAAAATGAGGTTGCAATGTCATGACCCTCCAAGCAATGTTTCGATGACATCTACCAATTATGATGAGAACCCAATAGATTTGGCCTAGGAATAACAAAACATTCCAAAAAAATGTAATCCACATATGACCACTAGTAATAACAAATGCTGGTAATGAAAATACCAAAGTCCAAAAAAGTGAAATAACCACCCCATAAAATCAAAAAGGCCATCACCACATTATGTTTCCATTATTTGAAGACCAAGAGGCTAAGAACAAACCTAATGTACAAAACTCGTCACATGAGATAAGTGCTAGTATACCCACCTACTACCAATGCTCAGTGATCCTCTTTTGAAGATGAAATATTAGATGGAACCCTTGCACTAGAGCCAAGAAGATCCATCAGGTCCCTACCATCAGAGTCATAGGCTATATGGAGTTCCACATCTTCCAGATGAGCTTCAATTCAATCTAGACAAAACTTTTGGTTCCTTAGCATCTTCTTAACTTCTTTTATGGAGTAAAACATATTTTATTTCTCCACTTACTTGTCCCTTAGTATCAAGCCCAACAAGTTCTTCATTTTCCAATGAAGAGCTACAATATTTAAATATTATTCTCTCCTCCCCTATTGTGCCTAGGGTTCAACATCCAAATTAACATATCCTCTAGCAACTCAGAGTCTGAAAGGAACTTCATTTTCTCTCATGCTTTATTCTCTAGCTCATGGATTTCCTAGCATCTCACGCAATACTGCATTAAAATAAGTTGCCACCAAATTATGGGTAAAGAGCCTTGCCCCTCACTTCTTAGGCTGAGCTCTTCCACTGGCTCCCCTCTTGCTCCTCAATTTCCTCTTCCTTAGCAACATTGTTGATTCTGAGGGAGAAGAATCACTATCTCTATAAGGATTTACTCTACCTACAAAAGGACATAAACACTGACTCAGCCCACCATTTGCAATACTAAGAAACCAACAAAAAAGCTTGTCATAATAACACCATACAAAAAGTGTAACCTTAGAGGAAGACCCACCAAAGAGGGTAGAGTATAAAACATCCTCGGCTAAAGACTCTTCACCCTTGACCATTAAATGAGAAAAGCATATCACGGGGACGAAGTGCATCCGACATTCAAGAGAAAATAGGTAGTTACCCAATTCCCACACCCAACACTTTCCTAACCATACAAATAAACCCTCACATGGAAACCTTCGCAGAGACTTCCAACTACAACAATCAACATCCTCCTGAGATCAAGGAAAAAAGACTCGAGACAAGCCGCAATACCTCTAGAGCAACTAAACATGAAACTTAGAGAAATAAAGGAAGGATATGAGAAAGCACATAAAGATTGTGGCTTGAAAACCACACCAAGATCTTTGCAATGGAGACTTCCAATTGCCAAGACACCATGCTTCACTGACGTCACACACAACCACTCTCTAAATGTTAAGGACACTTGAAGTCCTTGCCACATAACATATACCTCTGCTACCCTCAACACTAAGACCTTCACATATGCCAACTTTGTGGGAAATTTGCAGCGTGAGTTCGAGGACCTTACCTCAACTCCTTCCCTCTCTCCACAAATGAGTTCATTGGCCATCAAAACATATACATAAACCCTCTGCAAACTAGGTCGGTGCATGCTCATGCATGTGAGGCTCCATTTGTATGTTCTCATCATAAATGCAATATTTTGAGCTTCAAGGTGCTCGGCACTTTGTGCCACGCCTTATTCTATTGGTCATCACACCCCCTCGAGGAATTTAAAAAAATATTTAATAAAAATAAATTTACACATTTTTAATAATAATTTTTTATATTTAATTTTTTTAAGGCTAATATTCTTACAAAATACTCCGATTTTTTTTTTTTTTTTTAAATAAAATGTAAATTTTTTAAGTTTTTTTACAGTAAAAAATTTGAATTATTTATTAAAAAAAACAATATCTTTTGAAAATTTAAAAATAAAATGTAATTTATATTAGTTTTTTTTACAATAAATAATGAAATATTTATAAAAACATTTTTTTGAAAAATAATATATTATATTAATATATAAATAACCGAAAAACTATAATTTTAGGATAACGGGTTTTACTAAAATACAATACTAATAGTAATAGTTAATTATTTACTATTAAAATGATTACAAACTAATGGCAAATATCTATTATTGTATAAAACAATTTCTTTTATAGAGATTCATTTTCCTTAAAAAAATTAATAAATAATATACTAGTTCAAACATTTTTCAAACAATTAATAATAAAATAAAATAATAAGTAAATTAAACATTAAATTAGTATATAAGATTCTTAAATAATGCAAAGAATCTACTATATATATTATCAATATACATATTCTACCTGGTTTTAAACATATTCTGATATGTTGAAACTTACTGCCGAAAATATGAATACCTATAGTTCTGCTTCAGACGAAACATTTGTATCGAAAAGTTGTAATCTTCAAATATGAATATATTTATAACCGCGAGATTTTGACTTTTTGTTCATTTTCGAGGTGGTAATACAAGTGTTCGAATAGTCATGAAGTATGGGTAGCGTAGGGTTAAATCTGAAAAAATATCCAGAAAGAAAATTGGTCACACGTATTTTTGGGTGCGCTTCCATTAGAGCAATTCCAACTATTTATACGGACCGTTTTGTTCACTCAGCGATACTCGGTTTGGGTTATGTTGTCGAATGGAGCTTCACAGAGCTATTTTGATCTTTCGTGCTTTCCTCCTGTTCGCCCGGATCGCGAATTCTAGTCGCCCGGGTCCCGTGCTTGAATGTTCTAATGGATTTACAAACTGCACTGTCCCAGATAGAAGTATCTGCGGGGCTGCCCAAGTCGTGTATCCTTCCACAGAAGATGAGCTTCTGGCTTCTGTTGCCGATTTGGTCGTAGGTTTTAGAATATATTGGAATTTTAACTCATAAGAATGAAATCTGATGAAGCCAAACTGTCTTCTGCCTATCAAATTTCCCAAATATTCTAGAATTGGAAAATCGGTTTCACGTGCAACTGTATTATGAAAATCGGTTTCCCAAATATTCTAAAATCGGAAAATCGGTTTCACGTGCAACTGTATTAAGAAAATCCGTTTCAGGTGCAGATAAATCAAATGTGGTCCATATTCATTAACATATTCAGACCCTAATTGCCATTGGATTACTATTAAACAGATAATCGTTGAACTTCCTGACGGAAATGGTTTGTTAGTGATGAACATGAATTTCACGCGAAAATGAATGAAAACTGGTGGATATTTAGCGAAAATGAATGAAAACTGGTGGATATTTAGAGAAAATGAATGAAAACTGGTGGATATTTAGCGAAAATGAATGAAAACTGGTGGATATTTAGCGAAAATGAATGAAAACTGGTGGATATTTAGTGAAAATGAATTAAAACTGGTGGATATTTAGTGATGAACTTCCTGACGGAAATGGTCAATTAGTGATGAACATGAGTTTCACGTGAAAATGAATGAAAACTGGTGGATATTTATTATCATATTTAGACAGATAATCGTTGAACTTCAGGACAGAAATGGTAGTGATGAACACGGGTTTCACGTGAAAATGAACCAAAACGGGTGGATATTTAATATCTTCGATCGAATCATACAATTAATATCTTGTTTCATTAATAATAAATAAATAATGGTTTAACTTTTTTTTAACCTAACAAAAAAGGTAAATTAATATGGATGAACATCGGTTTAACGTGCAGATTAATAAAATCTGGTACATATTTATTAACATATTCAGACCATAATTGCGATGGAATCATACAATCTAATATCTATAGTTTTATTAATGTTAAAAGAATAATCAGAATAATCATTGAATATTTTTATTTCAATTAGGGACTAGTGAGAATTTGAAAAAGGTAAGATCATTATTCTGTGTGTATGTAGCATTTTTTTCTGTATTGTGAACAAAATCTTAGGGCATAGTCTAATTATTATGACCTTTTATGTTTTAATGGTCAAATTTGATATAATATATTTGGTCGGCACATTTCTTTATAATTTATATTTATCAATTTTATAATTTTATGATAATTTTAAATTATATAACATATATTCTGTGTGTATGTAGCATTTTTTTCTGTATTGTGAACAAAATCTTAGGGCATAGTCTAATTATTATGACCTTTTATGTTTTAATGGTCAAATTTGATATAATATATTTGGTCGGCACATTTCTTTATAATTTATATTTATCAATTTTATAATTTTATGATAATTTTAAATTATATAACATATATTAAATATAAAAGTTTAAGAGTTAATTATGAAATTATCTTTGATCTTATGATTTTTTTAATAAAATAAGGAGTACCAAACATTTATTGGTCATCAATCTTTAACCATAAATATTTTTTAAGTGAAATTGAATAAATTCCAAATAATAGATAATTTGTTAATTTATTATTTTTATTGTCATAACTCTCTATACTTAAAAATTACATACATAAATTTTTTTTTATTATATCCATAACTTTAACCGTTACACTATCAGGGTAGTATGACTAATATGTTAATTCGATATATATTGATTATCGCCAGAACCATGTATGTATATAGGTTAGCGGAACCATAACTTCACTCGTCCTTGGTTATTTATTTTACAATATGTGAAAGTATTGTTTGGTGGCATAACATTACGTTTGCGCATGACATCTGTCCCCTCGGTCCACGCACTCCACTTGCTCCACAGATATTTTGATCTGGTAGCTGCGGAATTTAATGTCACAGCGTTGCTGCAACTTTGGACGGCCTCGATGAGCTCTGTCGATCGGACGGTGGAGAGTTTAAGTGTTTTGGCGTTATAGTACTTAGGGTTCCAACCATGAAGTTTTGGGTCATTTGCACACTGCTCCGACTCCAGAGAGCGGCTCCTCCCTCCGGCGTCTGTCATAGACTATCCTGGTTCATTCCTTCTGCGCCATTGAAGGTGCTACAACAATGAGATCGGTTGACAGTGGAGAGTCATTGGTGCCTTCCTCCGGGAACGTTCATCGGGCAGGCAGGTATTCTGTAATCTCGATTTCGTAATAGCTTTTCTTCCACTGTAACTTATGATTTTACTAATTCTCTTAATCGTTGCTGGCTGGAACAGGTGAAGTTCATGAAGGCCGCGGGAATGAAGACGATGCAGGGTGCTCTGCCGCTCATATCCTAACCAGGTATGAGTTCTTCCACCACAAGTATTTATTAGTTAACTAATCACGAAGTCGGCCTTAACACTGTTCTTTTCTGTGAGGAATTTTTGCCAAATCTAATGTTGAAGGGTGTAATGATTCTCATACGACAGAGTTCTCCTTTTGCTCCATGTTTACCCTTGGCCCTAATGTCTAATTCCAGGTTACCGAATATATAGTTTGTCCTTTAGGGTTGTAACTATTTTGGGGGTTAGCTTGATGAGCCGAGTTCAAACCTCGAGCAACTCTGTTCTTGTTATATTTGTTCGATTTTCAGTTTGACTTATATGTAATGGGTTCGGTCACATTGTGACTACAGCTTAATGTATATTGTGGATTTCTGGGTTTGTTCCCAAATTTACCGATACAGGTCATCGATGGATTTCCTATACATACTGCTTTGTCAATGTTTACATTTTTAATGTTTAATAGCAAATGGATTGCTTCTTACGCATCACCGAATCTGTCAATGATTGCGTATATATTGCTAATTTAGTTTATAAGGGTTTATGTGGTTGCTGACGGCCCTTCTCCTTCACGGTTGCCGTCTTTCTCATGATTAAATGGTATATTATTAGATTCACACATATGATAATGTCTGTTTGTGCTTTTCATAATGGCTACCTCTTGCACGAGTAATCGAAATTTCGGCATGCTTTCAATATGTATTAGTTCTGTGATTTAGGGGAAAAGCCAGTTACGGCTCAGTCATGATTTTGCTCCTACATGAGCCGTCATTGTTCCTCTCTTTTGACAATGGTGCATGGTCGTATGCTCAAGCCGTTTCCACTATTTATTTTCTTGTTATCGTTTTAATGAGATACCCTCTGAGCAATTAACTTGATACACTGGTTTCTTATATTTGTGCCTCGGCGCCATGCTGGAGCTTCACGCTACTAGGTGGTATCCACCTGTGTATGCCGCCAGCCACTAAATCTACATTTGATATAACCGGACCATGGTCTCGGCAATATTTATGCTATGGTTTTATTATGTTATTGTTCTTACATTGAATATTAACCTTATGTTTCTCTGAGAGGGTTTGTAAAGTTATCGACTTGGAAGGTATATCTTGCGATAACCAGAACAGCCTATGCTAGTTGTTACACCAATACTATAACCCTTTCCAGGTTTATGTGTATTACTTATTCATACACTTCAATACTGGTATCGTTTCTGGCAATTACAAGTTATCTGTTCTTGAATACTTGTCGATTATTAGTTACTGTTTCCTGTGCTACTCACCTAATACAGATACAATTAACTGCATTCGTGTTTCGTGTCTAATCAATAGTAGCTAAGGTTCGTTCTGTTTCATTTTATCCTTATAACTACTGTCTCTTCCATGAAATACAGTTTAACTTGTCCAAGGATAAAGGACTAGATAATATGCAGGCTTTAATTATCTGTTCTCTTTCTTTTGTTATATATATATTCATATACAGACAGAAACGTTATACAGTAACAGTAATGCTTTCAATGATACCCAGGTTCTGATTCACCGTATAAAATAATGTTACAGTAATCATAATCAAACTGACAGAAATGCCAGATAGTATCTAATCTTCGAGATCTTATAAACTAAAAATACTTACCTGTGTCTCCTCGTTTCTATCTTCTGCGCTTCTACCACCTGTAGAAGATGATTTAATGCTTGATATCCTCCCAGCCACGAGACCAGTTGTCTGTACTGCGTCTCTCCCCCAAGCTATCCTTTGCCGGCCACAGCCTCAGAAATAGGGAGCACAAATGTGCCTGTGCTATCTGGTCCTCACCAGATGTAGCACTCTTCTCTTTTGCTCAGTGCCTTTTTCTTTTCTTTTTCCCCCATTTGTTCCATCAACCACCCGGGTCTTTTCCTCTTTCCCCTTTTCTATGGGAAAGAGAAAACAGTTAGGGTTTTCCCTTAGTATGCTGGCAACTGTTTTTCTTTTATTCTAAAGCAGAAAGAGAAAATAACTTTTCATATGAAATTACCATGTACACATAATTATGCAATTCATATTACTCAATTTTAACACATAATATTTCCATCAATTTAAGAAAATGATAATCTCTGTTTTATCTTCAACCATAGGGGTAAATAAGTAATTTATTTACGTAAAATGTTTGGTCATTACATCTCCTCCCCCTGAGATTGGACACCGTCTCGGTGTCTCACAGACCCGAACAAGTCTGGATAGGTTCTTCTCATTAATTCCTCATCTTCCCAAGTGGCCTCGTCGGGCCCAAAATGTCGCCATTGAACCTTAACTTGGGTAATAACTCGTTTCCGCAGCTGCACTTCTCTCCGGTCGAGAATGCTCAACGGTTCAACCAGAACTTCTCCTTCCGGCTCGACCTGCAATACACAATTTTGTGAATTAGTTTTTCTCTTCATATACCATTCTTGCGGAATTTTATCATAACAATCACCCACCTGAATCTCTTGCCATCGGATCACATGCTTAGGGTCATACACATATTTCTTTAGGACAGAAACATGAAACACGTTATGAACTCGGATGTGACTTGGCAGGGCCAGTTGATAAGCTACTGGTCCGACCCTTGCCAAAATTTGGAAGGGTCCACAATATCGTGGTGCTAGTTTGGCGCATCCACTCCACTGCAAGGTACTTCTTTTGGCCTGAATCCAAATATACACATGGTCCCCAACCTGAAACTCTTTAAATCTCCTTTTCCGATCAGCGGAGTTCTTTTGCCTATCTTGGGCAGCTTTCAATTAGACACGTACCCTCTTTACCATATCCTCCATTTCCTTCAGCATCTCAGGACCTAGGCTCAATTTATCTTCCGGTCCTCCCCAACTGGTGGGTGTACAACATTTCCGTCCGTACATAACTTCAAATGGGCTCATCTGCGTCGAGGTATGGTAACCGTTATTATATGTGAACTCTACCAGATGTAAGTAATCTTCCGACCTTGTGGGTTGTTGCATGACATAAGCCCTTAACATATCCTCTACCATCTGGTTCACTCGTTCCGTTTGCCCATCAGTTTGTGGATGGTATGCTGTACTGAAGTTTAGTTGAGTTCCTAATTCAGCAAACAATGTTTTCCAAAATGCTGATGTGAATTTCACATCACGATCGGAAATTATGGTTTTTGGAAGTCCATGTAACTTAAATACATTCTGCATAAAAATATGAGCAATCTGTGCAACTCTATATGTAGATTGCACCGGTATGAAATGTGCAGCCTTACTCAGTTTGTCCACCACCACGAAAATGGAGTCATTATTCTTTTTTGTCTTGGGTTATCCCGTAATGAAGTCCATGGAGATGATTTCCCACTTCCATTCTGGAACTGGCAGTGGTTGTAAAAATCCTGCTGGGTGTTGATGTTCTGCTTTAATTTGCTGGCACTCTAGGCATCGTGACAGGTATTCGACAATGTTTTTCTTCATTCTTGGCCAGAAATACTCTTTCCGAATTGCTGTTATCATCTTTTGATAACCCGGATGACCTGCGTAATGACTGACATGAAATTCATCCATAATCAGGTTTCTGATTCTGCTTTGATTTGGCACATACAACCGTTTCTTGAAATAAATCCTTCCCGCATCATCTAATTCATATTCTTGTTGGCTGTCTTCTCTAGCAGATTGCTGTATTTGCAATTTTAATTGTTGATATTCAGTATCTTGATCTGCAATTTCCTTTATAATTTCTAGGAAGGGACTTTTCCACCCACTAATGGAAACTTCATACAAATTTTGTACTTTTCGGCTCAAAGTGTCTGCTACTTTATTTTCCTTCCCCTGCAAGTGTTTTATATCAAAGTTAAAACCACTTAGAAAGTCCACCCACCTTGCTTGCCTAGCGTTTAAGGTAGGTTGGCTGAAATAGTTGGTCAAGCTGTGGTGGTCGGTATACAGCACAAATTTCCTGCCCATGAGATAATGCCGCCACATTTTCAGGGCATGTATAATGGCAGCCAACTCTAAGTCATAAGCAGAATATTTCTGCTCATGTTCTTTTAGTTTTCGAGACTCGTAAGCTATTACCCTGCCTTCTTGCATCAAGACCCCTCCCAATCCTTCTTTACTGGCATCCGTACATACTACGTAATCCTTATTAGGATCCGCTATACTCAGAATAGGTGTCGTGGTGAGCAGATGCTTCAATTGCTCAAAACTTTTCTGGAAATTCGGGGTCCAATGAAACAGTTTCCCTTTCTTCTGCAGTGAGGTAATGGGAAATGCCACCTTAGAGAAACCTTCCACGAATCTCCTATAATACCCTGCCAACCCCATGAAAGATCAGACATCTGCTACATCTTTTGGAACTGGCCATTCCATTATAGCTTTTATCTTTTACGGATCCACTGCAATTCCATCCTTTGTGATTACGTGACCCAAATACTGAATTTCTTCTTTGAAGAAGTCACACTTACTAAATTTAGCATACAATTGATGTTCCCGAAGGGTCTGTAATACTATTCGAAGATGTTCATGATGTTCTTCGATGGTGCGTGAATAAATTAAGATATCATCAATAAATATCAGCACGAACTGATCCAAATAAGGATTGAAAATACCATTCATTATACACATGAAGGTTGCCGGGGCGTTGGTGAGCCCAAACGGCAAAACCACAAATTCATAGTGCCCATACCTGGTTCTAAAAGTTGTTTTTGCAATGTCTTCATCTTTAATCCTGATCTGATGGTAGCCTGATCGTAAATCGATCTTAGAGAACACGGTCGCGCCTTTCACTTGGTCGAACAATTCATCTATCCGGGGAAGAGGATACTTGTTTTTAATAGTCAACTTATTCAATTGTTTGTAATCAATACACATCCGGAGGGTGCCGTCTTTCTTCTTGACAAATAACACCGGGGCTCCCCACGGAGACACACTGGGATGGATGTAGTTCTTCTCTAGTAATTCTTGCAACTGCATTTTTAATTCTGTGAACTCAAGTACACTCATTCTGTAGGGTGCTCGTGACACTGGTGCAGCCCCTGGTACCAACTCTATAGTAAAGTCTATGTTTCTTCGCGGTGGCAGCCCTGGAATTTCCTCTGGAAACACATCTGTAAATTCTTGTATTACAGGAATATTATTCGAGGATGCTGTCTTATCCTTAGAATTCGCATAACCCACTTGGATGGTGTACACTTGACAGCCTTTCCGTACACATTTTACCAATTGATTTGCAGTTATCGGTCGAACCTGCACTTGTCGCTTAATTCCCTGCATTTCTTTGCTGTTTCCTTGTTGATCTCTATAATAAATAATTTTGGTTTTACAGTCAACTAATGACCAATGTTTCTCCAACCAGTCCATACCAATTAGAATGTCATAAGAACCCAGAGGAAGTATGTTCAGGTTAGCTGTTATTGGCTGGTCTGCTATAGTGAAAGAGCAATCGTTGATCTTGGCTATTACCCGTCGCTTGGCTCCAGTAGCTAATTGCACTAACCATGGGTTTTTAAATTTAACAGACTATAAGTTACAACGTTCCACTACTTTTGGGTTCACATAACTTAGCGTGGCCCCAGGATCAGTCAAAACAGATATGGTAAGGTTTGAAATTTTACCTTCGAACTCGACCATGGTTGGCTGGTACTCTGCCTGTCGATCCTCCAAAGCTGCATTGATTCTGGGTATGCTTCGACCCACTTCGCCAACGGTTGAGGCTTCATGAATTTGGGATAACTGTTCAGTCCCCTTTCGCTGTGGGCAATTTTTAATGTAGTGAGGTCCCCCACAACCCCAGCACTGTACAGGAGGTCCTGCTGTCCCTTCATTATCCAATCTGATTTTCTGTTCACTAGCCTTGGACTCGTTTGCAGATCTGAACTTGGGTGTAGTTTTTGTTGCAAATCTGTTGTTTATTCCCTTGCCAGTACCTTTAATTCCGTTGCTGCGATTTTCTTTGATGTTTCCAGCTGTCTTGAAATTCTTCTTCTCACTCCACTTCCTATTAGCAGTTTCTCCTTTTTGTTTGCCTTGCTGATAACAGATTCTAGCCTTGCGGATTACTTCATCCATTGATTTTGGATTATCGAATTCAATCCTTTCTCGCATGTACAGGGGTAAACTGCTAACGAATCGCTGCACTTTCGCCTTTTCTTCCCTTATATATGGCACGTAGCGAAGTAGGGAAGTGAAACGGGTGATGAACTCATCCATAGTCTGCTGTCCCAATCGCAGATCACGGAATTCTCTAGCTTTCTCATCATAGAAGCGTTCAGTTAAATATCTCTCCTTAAAGAATCTTTGAAAATTGTCCCATGTTATGTTTTGTTCGGTAACCCCTTTTACGATCTTCACCTCCTCCCACCATAAGGTAGCCTTTCCTTGCAACTGAAAGATAGCCAGTCGTGCTTTAAGATTATGATCATATTCATAAAGATGAAAATACTTATTCATGTTGATTAACCATGCTTCAGCTGCTTCCTCTTGTTCTCCGTCAAAATGTGGTGGCTTAATATTGCGGAATTCTCCTTGTAGTTCCATCCTGTGTCTTTTCGAGGTTTGCTATTCGAATGCATTGTCCGAGCGTTCTTCCTGTTCTTCTGATCCTTCAGGGGGTATATGATGATTCTGCTCTTCCGACATCCTTTGTTGTTCCGCACTAGGATTAACTGGTAGTTGATTTTGTCTATCGGACAAACTTTTTAAAATCCTTTCTTGCTCCATTGTTAATCGAGCATTATCTTCTCGTAATCGAGCCATCTCATTCTTCAGCTCCTGTAATGTCTCCAGGATGGCTTGATTTGTAATTCTGGCTTCTTCTCCAAGTTGTACCCAGAATTCTGGGTTATTTTCTGCGCCGGTCACACCCTGTCCTATTACAGGTCGTCGGGGTGTATTCTCCGCCCTCCTCATGTCTTTCGCCCTCAGAACATGATCCTGTAAAAGAAACCGTTCAAGAGTAATAATGGAATGACTATCTGTTAATTCATTTACCACAGGGTTCATTCATTATTGTCTTACCCAGAGGCCACAGTGCTGTATCTGGGCTCTGATACCATATGTCATAACCCTCTATACTTAAAAATTACATACATAATTTTTTTTTTATTATACCCATAACTTTACCCGTTACACTATCATGGTAGTATGACTAAGATGTTAATTCGATATATATTGATTATCGCCAGAACCATGTATGTATATAGGTTAGCGGAACCATAACTTCACTCGTCCTTGGTTATTTATTTTACAATATGTGAACGTATTGTCTGGTGGCATAACCTTACGTTTGCACATGACATTTGTCCCCTCGGTCCACGCACTCCACTTGCTCCACAGATATTTTGATCTGGTAGCTGTAGAATTTAATGTCACAGCGCTGCTGCAACTTCCTCGGGATTGTCACGACGATGGACGGCCTCGATGAGCTCTGTCGATCGGACGGTGGAGAGTTTAAGTGTTTTGGCGGTATAGTACTTAGGGTTCCAACCATGAAATTTTGGGTCATTTGCACACTGCTCCGACTCCAGAGAAGGGCTCCTCCCTCCGGTGTCTGTCATAGACAATCCTAGTTCATTCCTTCTGCGCCATTGAAGGTACTACAACAACGAGATCGGTTGACAGTGGAGAGTCATTGGTGCCTTCCTCCGGGAACGTTCATCGGGCAGGCAGGTATTCTGTAATCTCAATTTCGTAATAGCTTTTCTTCCACTGTAACTTATGATTTTACTAATTCTCTAATCGCTGCTGGCTGGAACAGGTGAAGTTCATGAAGGCCGCGGGAACGAAGACGATGCAGGGTGCTCTACCGCTCATATCCTAACCAGGTATGAGTTCTTCCACCACAAGTATTTATTAGTTAACTAATCACGAAGTCGGCCTTATTACTGTTCTTTTCTGTGAGGAATTTTTGCCAAATCTAATGTTGAAGGGCGTAATGATTCTCATACGACAGAGTTCTCCTTTTGCTCCATGTTTACCCTGGGCCCTAATGTCTAATTCCAGGTTGCCAAATATATAGTTTGTCCTTTAGGGTTGTAACTATTTTGGGGATTAGCTTGATGAGCCGAGTTCAAACCTCGAGCAGCTATGTTCTTGTTATATTTGTTCGATTTTCAGTTTGACTTATATGTAATGGGTTCGGTCACATTGTGACTACAGCTTAATGTATATTGTGGATTTCTGGGTTTGTTCCCAAATTTACCGATACAGGTCATCGATGGATTTCCTATACATACTGCTTTGTCAATGTTTACATTTTTAATGTTTAATAGCAAATGGATTGCTTCTTACGCATCACCGAATCTGTCAATGATTGCGTATATATTGCTTATTTAGTTTATAAGGGTTTCTGTGGTTGCTGACGGCCCTTCTCCTTCACGGTTGCCGTCTTTCTCATGATTAAATGGTATATTATTAGATTCACACATATGATAATGTCTGTTTGTGCTTTTCATAATGGCTAGCTCTTGCACGAGTAACCGAAATTTCAGCATGCTTTCAATATGTATTAGTTCTGTGATTTAGGGGAAAAGCCGGTTACGGCTCAGTCATGATTTTGCTCCTACGTGAGCCGTCATTGTTCCTCTCTTTTGACAATGGTGCATGGTCGTATGCTCAAGCCGTTTCCACTATTTATTTTCTTGTTATCGTTTTAATGAGATACCCTCTGAGCAATTAACTTGATACACTGGTTTCTTATATTTGTGCCTCAACGCCGTGCTGGAGCTTCACGCTACTAGGTGGTACCCACCTGTGTATGCCGCCAGCCACTAAATCTACATTTGATATAACCCGACCATGGTCTCGGCAATATTTATGCTATGGTCTTATTATGTTATTGTTCTTACATTGCATATTAACCTTATGTTTCTCTAAGAGGGTTTGTAAAGTTATCGACTTGGAAGGTATATCTTGCGATAACCAGAACAACCTATGCTAGCTGTTACACAGATACTATAACCCTTTCCAGGTTTATGTGTATTAGTTATTCATACCCTTCAATACTGGTATCGTTTCTGGCAATTACGAGTTCTCTGTTCTTGAATACTTGTCGATTATTAGTTACTGTTTCCTGTGCTACTCACCTAATACAGATACAATTAACTGCATTCGTGTTTCGTGTCTAATCAATAGTAGCTAAGGTTCGTTCTGTTTCATTTTATCCTTATAACTACTGTCTCTTCCATGAAATACAGTTTAACTTGTCCAAGGATAAAGGACTAGATAATATGCAGGCTTTAATTATCTGTTCTCTTTCTTTTGTTATATATATATTCATATACAGACAGAAACTTTATGCAGTAAAAGTAATGCTTTCAATGATACCCAGGTTTTGATTCACCGTATAAAATAATGTTACAGTAATCATAATCAAACTGTCAGAAATGCGAGATAATATCTAATCTTCCAGATCTTATAAACTGAAAATACTTACCTGTGTCTCCTCGTTTCTATCTTCTGCGCTTCTACCACCTGTAGAAGGTGATTTAATGCTTGATATCCTCCCAGCCACGAGACCAGTTGTCTGTACTGCGTCTCTCCCCCAAGCTATCCTTTGCCGGCCATAGCCTCAGCAATAGGGAGCACAAATGTGCCTATGCTATCTGGTCCTCACCAGACGTAGCACTCTTCTCTTTTGCTCAGTGCCTTTTTCTTTTCTTTTTCCCCCGTTTGTTCCATCAACCACCCGGGTCTTTTCCTCTTTCCCCTTTTCTATGGGAAAGAGAAAACAGTTAGGGTTTTCCCTTAGTATGCTGGCAACTGTTTTTCTTTTATTCTCAAGCAGAAAGAGAAAATAACTTTTCATATGAAATTACCATGTACACATAATTATGCAATTCATATTACTCAATTTTAACACATAATATTTCCATCAATTTAAGAAAATGATAATCTCTGTTTTATCTTCAACCACAGGGGTAAATAAGTAATTTATTTACGTAAAATGTTTGGTCATTACATTTATGATAATTTTAAATTATATAACATGTATCGTATAAAGAGTTAAAGAGTTAATTATGAAATTGTCCTTAGGGAGGCATTTGATGTCATGATTTTTTAAGTAAAATAAGGAGTACCAAACATTCATTGGTCATATACCTTTTAAGTGAAATTGAGTAAATTCCAAATAGTTTGTTAATTTATTGTTTATGAAAATAATAGTTTATTTATTTTATATTGTTATCTTTCATGGAATCTTGTAATAGGATGTAAATTGTATTTATTAATTTATTATTATAATGGGAAATAGTTTATTTTTATTTTAAAAGTATTTTAATGTTGAATGCATTTACCACAATGAAAATCTTAGGTTGTTGAGTACAAAAACAATTTTAAATTAATTTTAAAAACTTATCTAATTTTAATTAAAATAAATAGAAAAAAAGTTTGGAAAATACTAATTTTATCTATAAATTTAACTACTCTTATATAATATAATACTTTTTTATTTTTATATTATCTAAATTAATTGTAATTTCTATAGTTAATATATTTTTTTATATTAATTAACTAAAGCCTTTAAAATGGCGGAAATTATATAGTTTAAAAAAAATTCCTATAAAATTTTAAATTTAAAAGTTAGATTTATTATTATAATTTTTATATGAGAAAAGGTTTTTCTTTTTTAATACATGCATACATGCGTTACCATGTGGACACGTCCGTGGAAAGATGTACCTCTAATTATATCAAATATGATTTTACAGAGGAAGTTGATGAAGCTACGAATGATGCTAAGAGCAAGTGCGTGAGGGCAGTGACTCAGGTATCTACAATTCTGGGAGCTGGTACAGGACTCAAGAACAACGATGTTCTCTTTTCGGGATATCCGGTAATTGGATATCAGAATAACATTCAACCTGCTGGATTGGTCTGAGCAGCCCAGAGGACGAACTGCTAACAGCGTGCGCATGGGATCCTCGGGTCAAAGGATTATTCTTATTTCAGAATGGACTCAGTATCAGCATGTCCAATATCGGACAATTCCTTTCCGACGTAAAGAAGCTCCGGTACACCATTCCGAGCAGCCTGTGTGGGGTTGAACTCTACTCTGGTTTTGTAATGCGTTATGTAAAAGCTTCGAGTGCTTATTTGGGAAAAGAAGAGGACTCAGTAGACATCGAAATGACGTACTTATCGGGCCAAGGATCCCAACAGTCCCAGACTCTATGAAGATGTGTTGGAGGAAATTGAGCAAATGGCGCTCGTGAAATATGGAGCTCTGCCTCACTGCGGAAAGAACTGAAACATTGCCTTTGAAGGGGTCATCAAAAAATATAACAAATATGATGACTTCTTATCACTGAAGAACAAGTACGATCCTAACGGACTTTTGTCCAATGAATGGACCGACGATGTTCTGGGAATAGGGGATGCGGAAGTGATGATATGGAAGGATGGATGTGCTCTGGAAGGACTCTGCGTGTGCTCAGAAGATGTGCACTGTGCTCCTAAGAAAGGCTACTTCTGTAAACCTGGAAGAATTTACACCGAAGCACGTGTCTGCAGATTGCGGGGATCTTGATCTGATAGGGTTGTTTGGTATCATCTCATCTTATTAAGATATTTTATTACTATTATATATACCAATAATTGATTCCCTGTCGTGATTAATGAACCAGAATAATGTATTTAATGAATTATGAGTTGAGGTGGTTTTTTAGTCTGACTTTTTTTTTTAAAGTTTTTAGGTGGTTTTTTTATTTTTTTCTAAAATTAAGTATGTATAAGTATGTATTGATTTGATTGGTAATTTCTACACAATAAAAATGTTATATAATTTTTTTAGCTAAATGTATATATAATACAAATCAAAATTTCAATTTAAATTTTTCACCCAAATTTAACCACCCAAAAAGACAACTCTTATTATTTAAAAAAAAATAAAAAAAACTAAGTGGAAAAAATTTCCCGTGCCTTCGTCAATGTTATGAATTGATGGCCTGGTCTTTGACGAATATTTCATTCAGCCGTCTCAGGGACATTCTACTGATGGGGTAGAGTATGCATTTATATGGTGAACGAGATGATTTTGATATTTAAATCCGGGGCACTATCCTACAACGAAAAACAATGTAAATTATTCGCAAATTATGTTACGAGCTCTATTTTTCCGTGGACGATATCATACACAGTGCACCCTTTGCGATTGCGTGCACCTCAGTGAATGACACTTTTCTTTGAAGCCCTAGAGTTTTGTATCTCTCATTTTTAACCTGATTCATGTGGAGAGAAGTTATGCATATTGAAATTAATGAAATACAGAAATATGGGAGTAGTTATAGATTTGTAATAAGTAATAAAGTTGGACCGTGGAGAAATGAGAGGATGGATATGGTTTTTAATAATAAACATTATAATGAGTAGAGTTAGAATTTGGTTAAAGTTTAGAACCAAGTAATGTGGTTCATTTTTACTATAAGGTGAGAAATTTATAATAAGGATACAATACTTGCCTAGAGTTAGTTAGCAGATAAAAATTAGCTATTGGTGGATTAGTTAGAAGGTAAAGAAAAAAATTATTTAGGGATAGAGGTAAGGAAAACTATTCTATATTTAGTTAAAAATAGTTGTTAAAAGAAATCATAATAATTAAATATTATCTTGTCTATTATGGGTTGACTTATTTATATTAGAAAACTGGCTGTTAAGAAAATAAATTTAATAAAAATGGATCAAAAATAATATTAATTTAATAATATTAGCATGTTTAAATTATCATAGGAGCACAATAAAAAATCCAAAATAAATTAAGCAATCAGATTTATATATATTAAATATATATATAAATATTATAGTAAAAAAATAATAAAATAATATAAAATAGAGCACTTAATTTTTTTTTTAAAAAAATGAGGAAGTAAAAAAAAAAAACTTGAGTTGTTTCTCAACCACTTCAATTCTCTATCTGACTCCATCAAGTTCACGATCGAATTTGAGGTGGAAGGTCGCCTTCCCTTTCTCAACATTCTCCTCTCAAGGATGGATGATAGCTCCATTTGTCACAAGGTATTTCGGAAAAGGACTCACATGAAACAATGTCTCCATGCTAATTCTTATCATTTCCAGGCTCAGAAATTCGGGTTTCTGAGCACTCTTGTTACCCATGCTCTAAGAATCTCTGATGAAAGCCACCTCAAGCAAGAAAAATCCCATCTTGAAGTTTTTCAAAATAATTGGTATAGCAGATCTCAAAGCGCCTTTCCCAAGGCATGCAAAGAGCCTAGTGTTAAATCTGCTCATAATGATCCTATCTCTAATGTTCATCTTCCTTATATCGAAGGAAACACATATAGGATTTCCCATATCCTCAAGAAAATGAATGTTTCTTCTTCATTCAAGCCTCTCAATACCATTAAAAATTCTCTTAGATCTATTAAAGACCCTATTGACAGTAAGGACTCAAAAGGGGTCTACCTTGTTCCTGGTCATGTGGTATCCCCTACATTAGAGAAATGGGTAGATCTATTAAACATAGGATCAATGAGCATTCATCAAACACAATTGGCCTTAGCTGAAAATGCAGAAAAATCGAAGCACCATGTTTGCATTGAAGAATCCAAAGTTATCGCTAAAGTAGACCATTTCCACCATAGTAAGCTTAGGGAGGCTATTGAGATCGAAAGGCATGCGAGGAATCTTAATAGGGATGATGGTTGGAAATTGAGTAAGAGTTGGATTTCAGCTCTGTCATCATAACTCATCATTCTTCTTTCCCTCTCTCCTCCTTTTCTCTTTTTGGTTTATTTGCTTTTCTACCTAGTTCCCTATTTTTATTTATTTTTATTTTTTATCAAATTTTTGTGTTCTATATTTGTTCATTATATATTACAATAAAAAATTCCCTTTATTTTCTATCTTTTATTATTTATTATTATTTTTTTAAGTGCTCTTATTTTATATTATTTTATTATTTTATTTATAATTAATATTATATATATATATATATATATAATATATAATATATATATATATATATATATACTCTGAATATGTTTTAGTTTTAAATTAGATTTTTTTATTTTTATTTATTGCAATCCTCTATTAATAATTTAAACATGTTAATATTATTAAATTAAATATTATTTTTGATCCATTTTTATTTAAATATTATTCCTAACAAGCTAGTTTTCTAATATGAATAAATCAACCATAAGAGGCAAGAAATATTTAATTACTATTTTTTTAACACCTTTAACTAAATATAGAATATTTTTCCTTACATCTAGTCCCTAAATAAATTTTTTCTTTACCTTTTAAGTAATCCACCAACAACGAATTTTTAACGGCTAACTCCGGGCAATGTTGCATCCTTACTATTTATTCCTTCTCATCTATGAATTTTTCACCTTGTCGTGAGGATGAACCACATTAGTTGGTTCGAAAGGTCGATCAAATCCTAACTTTGTAACTTTGTGATTAATCTGAAAGACTTTCTTCTAGATTATGGATCACAAAAATTTAAGATCTAAAATTATTATGAGTATTTAAGTAAAGTTTAAAATATTATATATAAAATATATTAAATTTTAATTTAATAAATATATTATTCTAATATAATAATTAATATATTATATTAATAAATGTATTGAATTTACATATCAATTACATATGTAATTATATTAGTAAATGTCTGTTGAAAACATTTATAACATTAATGGATATAGATTTTAAATAATAATATAAAAAAAATAACTATTATATTAAAAATATTTACTATTTATGAAATTATTAATAATTATTAAAAATAATAATAATAATTAATATATATTAATTATATATATTATTAATATAATATTAGTAATTATATAAATAATAGTAATATTATAATAATATTTAACTAATTCATTTTTTATTTTATAATAATTTACTTACCGCTAAATAACATTATTTAATATTTAATATTAATTTTTATTATTTAAAAATATATTTATTAATAAAAATAATAATTTAATATTATTGAACCCTAGGTATATAAACTTTAGAAAAATACTATAAACTCCAAAAAAAACGTCGTTGACAATGATTTACCCTGTCTCATTTTCATATTGAGACAATATTTGTCACAATGTAACATTGGACCATGGTTGATTTTCATATTGAGATAATCTTTGTCACAATGTGACAATGGAGCATGGTTGACCATGATTGACAATGGTTGACCATGGTTGTATTGAGACAAGCTTTGTCACAATGTGATGATGGACCATGGTTGAACGTTGTTCATTTTCATATTGAAACAATCTTTGTCACAATACGACATTCGACCATGGTTGACCATGGTTGATAATGGTTGATTTTCATATTGACACAATCTTTGTCATGGTGTGCCATTGGACGATGATTGACCATGATAATAAACTCAAGGGATTTATATTAAACCATAGGATTAATGTTATAAACCTTTATAATATTTTCGTTGACACGTTTCGAACCAATGAGCGTAGTTCATCGTCAGGAGAAGTTGAAGAACCAGATCATGGCTATAGGTTAAATAAGGAGAGTAGATCTTCCAACGACTATATTTGACTAGGAAACAACTATATTTGATTGCGCAATTTTACTGAGAAACGACTAAATTTGACTGGCCTTTGCATCTCTCTATTTTCCTTCACTCCCTCTAGTTGAATTGTCCCTTTCTTTAACCTTATTGTATGAACAGATGAATTATGAACAATCCTGCGATTCCTAAGCATTTATTTTAACCAGTAAATTCCCCTCCCTCTTTTTTTTTAATTTTTAACCATCCTTATTCTTCTTCCCAATTCTTTTAGATTGCTTAGTCTTGATTATTGGTCCTTTATTTTAACTTATAGTTTGGAAAGCCCCTAATAGATAATATATAAATATATATATATATTATATAATATATATATATAGTATATAATATAGAAGAGGGTTAGGTCTCTTACAATTTTGTTTAGAATAATAATATTACAAGAACTAACTTGCATAATAACAATTAACTATTTATTCATATATTTAATTCGGAAAGTATTATATTATCCATATTATATTAATGATTAAGGTTTTTTGATATATAGCTATTCAGTAATATACATATAGATTTATTTAATAATATATATGAAGTCCCTTATTATATAATTGATTTTGTTTTTATTTTAGATAGGTCTATTAATAGGTTAGGGTCTGTGAACTAAATTCTTACAATTTTGGCTATGATATTAATTTAAAGAAACTATCTGCATAATAACTAACTAACTATTTATTTATATATTATATCAAATTAAGAAACGAATATATTTACATATTATTCCATATTATATTATTGATGTAATGCTTTTTCTTTATAGCTATTTCATAATATACATATTCATTTAATTAGTATTCCATACTAATAATTTTTAGGTTATTAATGATTAATGTTTGATTTAGTGATTACAATTTCTGGTAAGAATATAACAAAAAAACTAACTTTCATAATAATTTCTAACCATTTATTTATTTGATTATAATTGGACAACTAATTTATTAATTCTCTTAAATTTTTGAACACAAAATTTACTTTTATTCAAATGTTGGTAATAAATATAACAATAATTTTGGTAATAATCATAACATAAATAATTTTTCCTCTCCCTCAGTCGAGTCAAGTTGGCCAGTCAAACTTAGCCATTTCTCAATCAAATTGCCTAGTCCAATATACCTGTTTCCTAGTCAAATATAGTTGTTGGAAGATCTGCTTTCCCTATTTAGCCTGTAGCCATGATTTGGTTCTTCAACTTGTCCTCACGCTAAATCACACTCGTTGGCTCGAAACACGTCGAAAAAATATTATAATGTGATTTCCGTCGAGAAAGCTTCTCATTAAACTTGATATGGATTACAGAAGCTTAAATTCAACAATTATAAACCCTATGAATAACATTATACTTTAGGAATTTAAACCCTTAGATTAACAAACCCAATGGATTGATATTATAAACCCAAGAGAATAATACACCCTAGGGATTATAAAACCAAGGGAATAATATTAAACCCAAGGGATTAATATTATAAACCCAAGGCATATAAACCCTATGATAAATATTATAAACCCCAAAATAATCATGGTTTACCATGGTAAGTTTTCTTATTGAGATAATCCTTGTCACAATGTGACGTTGGACCATGGTTGACCTTGATTGATTTTCATATGGAGACAATTTTTCATAATGCAACGTTGGACCATGTTTTTTAATACTGAAAAAATATTTGTCAGCAATATATGGCTGGACCATGGGTTGACCCATGATTAATAAAACCCCAAGGGTTTATATTAAACTCAATGGATTAATATTATATTAATATTTGTTATATAATATTTATTACAACTAGAACAACCATAATATTTAAAATTTTTTTGTTGATATACATCATAAGGCTACGTTTTATCTAACACACAAACTAATAATAATATATAATACAAAACTATTACAAATAAAAATATTATATTATATTATTATAATTAATAAAATAATTATTTTTAATAAATTGTAATCATAATAATTAAAATAATATTACATAATTTAATTAAAATAATAAATACTAAACAATTAATATATTTTTACTAAAATTATTTAATTAATTAATAATTAATTATATTTTATAATGATAACGAATATTAAATAAATAATTAATTTATATTTAAAAAAAAATATTTTTTTTTAATAAATTATTGATTAATACATTTAAAAGCCCTTAGGATTAATATTATAAATGTAAGCTATCATTAATATCAATGATCCAAGGCATCAATAAACCCAAAGAATTTATATTATAAAATCCATAAAAATGAATCCTTACATTACTAAACTGAAGGGATTGATAATATAAACCCAAGGGAATAATATTAAACTCAAAGGATTAATATTATAAATCTATGATATATAAGCCCTATGTTAAATATTAAAAGCCACGACCACATTTACTAATGTGGTTGATATACATCGATAGACGTATATGAAACACACGTACAACCACATTAGTAAATGTGGTTGATATATGTCGATAGATGTATGATTAATATATATTTATTAAAATAAATATAAACCCTAAGATACATATTATAAACCCAAGCGAATAATAAACCAAAGGGATTAGTACTAAAATCCCAAGGGAATAATATTAAACCCAAGGGATAAATATTATAAACCCAAGGTATATAAACCCTATGATAAATATTATAAACTCTAAAATAAACATGGTTGACCA
>APFE030820854.1:4718-49473 GCA_000404065.3 Pinus taeda | reverse complement strand
TCCGCCCCCCCTCTAACCCCCCGGTTCACTACGTAGGTTAGTCGTGGAAAGAATATAACACAACCCAACAACCTATCACTTGACACATCTTGGCCTACCGCCTTAACACTCTAGCATTACTTGGCACTACATAGTATACCTTGTCACTCTCTCCTTAGCACACCTAGACAAAAATAACACTCTTGGTCACAAACTCTTATTCATTCATTTCCATGCATTTTTACCAAGTTCTCCCTTGCGTTTCCCTAGCACTCCTTGACACGTGTTGTTACACCCTAGAACCTATGACATCTTGGCATGTCACCCTAGCCTCTAGCATGCCTTAACACTTCCTAGCATAACTTGTCAATTTGTCCTTAGCACACCTAGAACTCACTGAAAATTCTAATCACAAACTCTTATTTGTTCATTTCCATTCATTTTGACATAGTTCTCCCTTTTGTTCCCTGGCACTCCCAGCTAACACTTCCTTACACCTGTTGGCACATCTTGGCTGCATGTTGCCCTAGAACTCTAGCATTCCTTAGCATTGTCAAGCATGCCTTGTAACTCCTCCTTAACACACTTGGAACTCACTAACACTCCATGCCACACACTCTTATTCCTTCATTTTCATGCATTATGACCTAGTGCTCCCTTGTGTTTCCCTAAAACTCCTTGGCACACCCTGGCACTTGTCACATCTTAGTAGGATTTCCTAGCACTCTATTGTCTATTGGCACTACTTATCATACGTTGTCACTCCTTCCTTAGCACACCTATAACTTGTTAACACTCCCTATCACACACGCAAATTCATTCATTTACATGTAATTGAAATGAGTCCTCCCTTATGTTTCCTTGGCAATCCCTAGCATGTGTTGGTGCCACATCCTAAAACCTACCACACATTGGCATGCCTTAGAACTTGGCATGTCTTGACATGCCTAACATTCCTTGGAACTTTATAACATGTGTTAGCACTTCCTGAAATTCCCTGCACACCTTGGCACTCCCTAGTTTTCATGCCCTCATAGATAACCTTACTACTTTTGTGACTTGGGAACCCAACCAAGTCATTGAAAAAATAGTGTTGTGCCTAAACCAAAGTCTCCCTTTGTCTCAAACTGCTTTTTCCATCCTCTTATCACAATCATAGTCTTTCCTCCTACAAGTCCTAATATGAAATTCTTCTAACACACTTCATCCATGGGACACCTAGAATTCATTAACACTCCCTGGCATAATCTCTTATTCATTCATTTCCATGCACTTTGACCTAGTTCTCCCTTATAATTCTCTGGCACTCCCAAACACTCCTTGGCATGCATTGACACGATCTAGCATATGTCAGCATGCCTTTTCATTCCTTGGCATGCCATGGCACTCTTTAATTATCATTCCCTCATAACTACCGTTATTTTCTTTTAGACTTAGGAACCCAACCAAGTCCTGCCTCGAGTACAACAACTTTACCAAGTTACATTTACTACAACTAGACTATGCCTTGTTCCCCTAATGGACTATAAATCATATTATGCTTCTCATGTCCAATATTAACTCATCTCACTTAGCAAGTTACCATGTCAAGGCTCACATCGAACTGTGCCGATAAAACAACTAAGCAACATAGTTTACATCTTCACATTCCATAGCATCTGGCACATATAACAATCCATTGGCACTACATGGAACACATTATCATCCCTTGCATTCCTTGGCATGATTTTTTACTCCCTAACATGCCCTGACACTCTAGCATGCCTTGTCACTGCCTAGCGTATACCCTTGCCACTCCCTCCTTGACACAATTGGAACTTTCGGACACTCCCTATCACACACTCGTATCTATTCATTTCCATGAAATT
Organism: Pinus taeda; assembly: GCA_000404065.3. Lineage (NCBI taxonomy): Eukaryota > Viridiplantae > Streptophyta > Pinopsida > Pinales > Pinaceae > Pinus > Pinus taeda. The sequence continues at coordinate 47,626 of APFE030820854.1, read as the reverse complement.
TGAACTAGTTCTCCCTTGTGTTCTCATGGCACTCCCTGACACACATTAGCACACCGTAGGACTTGGCACCTCTTGGCATGTCACCCTAACACTCTAGCATTCTTTGGAACTACCTAGCATACCTTGTCACTCCCTCCTTAGCACACCTAGAATTCGCTGACAATCGTTGTCACACACTCTTATTCATTAATTTCCATGCATTTGAAACTAGTGCTCCCTTGTTTTTCCCTGACACTCCATAACTCTCCTTGGCATGCATTGGCACACCTTAGCACCTAGCACATATTTTCATGTTTCCCTGACCTCTAGAATTCCTTAGCACTGCCTAGCATACATTGTCACTCCCTCCTTTGCACACCCTGACATCACTGACACTTCCTGTCACAAACTCTTAATCGTTCATTTGCATGCATTATTTTCACCTAGTGCTCCATTTTGTTTCCCTAACACACCCTAACACTTCCTAGCACTATTTTGCACACCTTCGCACCTAGCACATAGTGGTTGCCTGTCACTTTGGCACGCTATAATGACTTAGCACTGCTTAGCATACCATGTCACTACCCTCTTACCACACCTAGAACTCATTGACACTCCTTGTCACGCACTCTTTTTCATTCATTTCCATGAATTTTGACCTAGTTCTCCATTGTGTTTCCCTAGCACTCACTAACACTCACCACACATTGGCACACCTAATTGTAATGAGTTTCATTAACATTCAATCCAAAAACCCTTCCAGAGTCTAGCCAGTTACTTTTTCTTCACTAAGATATTAGGGTTAATTTTATTGTATAGTGTTTAATGTGAGAATATTACTAGGTGTTTTTATTGCATAGAGTAATTATGATCTTCCTCATGTACACAAGGATAACTGAGAAGTGTTTCCCATAATCATGCAAGTGGAACTTCAACATGTACATTAGGGTAACCAAAAAATATTTATCATATTTACACAATGCAAGGTGATAGGAAAATATTTACATTATATACGTGAATGTACTAAGATCTGGACCATTAGCATCATATCTACATATTTACCACAAGACGAGGGTCATTACAACCCCTTAAAAATAGCCATAAGGCCTTCCTCTTTTGAAGCTCATTGACCACAAGGGTTTAGTTGAAAAACACATAGTTCCTTTAAAGATTTGTAGGTTGAGGCAGCCACTTCAAGCCCTTGAGCTTAAATATAATCAAATATTTGCAATTTTCTACAATAATAAGTCCATTATGCACACTCCTCATCTTATAGTTGGGTAGAGAGGGAGAATACTTGATTGATGCCAGCCTTGTAAATGAAAAAATTTTCCTACTCATTGGTTGGACACTCCACCACTAGTTGACACCACTAACGCACACCAAAGTCCAAGATACCCATAATATGTGCCCTACACCCAAGGGCTTAGACTACACCTCGATAAAATGTACCTTCAACTTTAGATGTCCCAAAACAGTAATATCCTAACCCTAGCCTATTTGTTATATTTTTGTAACTTTCTCCTTAACTAACATTTGTTTTAACTATTTAATCCACTTACCATATACTCTCTCTTGTTTGCACCCACCTAGTATACAAGAACACTTATGTTTTTAATACAATCAAGTTAAGAGGGCATGTTTCTTTCTTAGACTTAAATGTTTTCAATACAACCAAGTTAAGAGCATGTGTTTCCTTTTCAAATTCCAAAAGTATAACATGTCTATTTGTATAAAGTAACAACAAAATCATTGCATAAAAAAGGTAAGCTTAAAATTAAATTAAAATTAGATTATTATTATTATTATGATAAATACACAATATATGGGAAAATTGTTTTCAAACGCAACCATAAAAAAAAATTGTTAGTTTATCAAATACAACTACAAACTTATTAAGCCAGCCTAGATCCATCTTAACCTGGATCTCTCAAGTGTTGATAGGGATCCAATATATTGATGTGCAAACCTCTTTTTTGGCAATTGATAGATCCAGGTTAAGATGGATATAGGCTTTTTATATAATACTATATAATATCTATGTGTCTCTTTCTTATTCCCTCTCTCTATCTCGTCCCCCAAACATGCACACTCTCTCTCCATATCTATCCCTCCCTCTTCCTCTCCTCCTCTCTCTTCCCTCTATCTCTCCTCTCTCCATTGCTCTATTTTTTATAGACATATTTGGGCACTGCAACACCAATATTATATGTCGATAAACCAAGGGCTCTTTAACCCCTAAAAGTGTTCTTTCATACCCTAAAGAATCATGGTTGACTGATTACATCATTCCCCAGAAGTTCCACCTAAAAAACCACTCAAGACCAGCCAAAGCTGGACCATATTGACTGCTCCACTGTTAGGGTACGATGCATATTGACTCTTACACTAGCCAGGTGCGATGCATACTGAAGAGGCCTTCTGTGGGGTGCGATGAGCGAGAATGGACAAATTTCTGAGACAGTTTGCTAAGTGGATACCCATGGAACATTCTAGAAACTTCTCCAATGACACTTACCTCTCTGAATTCACCCAGGGATGAGTAAGAGATCCAAGAAATCTCCAAGTTGAACCAAGAAAAACAAGTGGAATGACACTAATCAAAAACCTAGAGGTGACTCACACCCTTGCAGACATCTATAAATGGGTCCCTCATCTAAGAGATCTAGAGGCTGGAATTTTGTAATTTGTAAGGGAGTGCTGATAGTTTGTCTTTGAAAAGGAACATTGTATTGTTGGGTGATCTTGCTTTTCATGAGGTGAAGAGGGCTTTGATGCTGGGAGGATGATGTTGGATCAGACATCTAGGTTGTAATCCCCTCTTCTATTATTAATAAAGTTCTTTGAGTTTTCCTCCATACAATCATGTATTTGTTAATGTTTTTAGTTGTAAATGCCATTTTATGCTCATTGTATTTCTAATTCTGTAATACTTATGATATCATAGATCAAGATGCTTTGATGGTGTTGTGTTACTTAGTTTCTATGGGTATTCTCTAAGCAGGACAAGTAGGAGAAGAGTTGCAAGCTCTGTAAAGGAGGAGAGAAATCAAGCAAGGAGTCAAGTGGAAGATCTAGGTCGGTCCCTTTGTTTCTCTCTTATCTATCATACATAGAGGAAATTGCAAATTTCTTTGATTCTTTGTTTCTAGGATAGCTGCCAATCCTAGTGGGACTAGCAAATCGAAAAGACACTAGTTTTCCTAGAAACAAAATGGCAACTCCATTGGGGATCGAATAGTTTGTTTGTTTTTTGTTGTTGTTTGCTTTATAAACTATAGATGGAGCCTGAAATTAGCCAGATAGCCTTCAAAGTGCTCTTGCTACGCAATTGCAAAGTAGATGAATGCTGCTTCAGTCAATCTCTAGTTTAGTTTATGAACTGAACATCTGACTTAAAAACGTTCTAGATGCCCTGTTGGTATCTCAATAACCTCCAAAGATCATACCGCTGTACTTTGCTCTTTACTGTCCATAATAGCTCAGCTTAATCCACTAAAATTGGTTGCAAATTTGAGCCAAAATCCATCTCAGTTGCGCGTGCTGGCCCATCGCACTATCTGTAACTGGAAGCCACTATGCATTGCACTTCTTGAGTGTAGCAGGTGTGATGCATCCCTGTTTCTATGAAGAAAAAGTACGATGACTAAGTAATCCTATTCCTCTCCTTGAAATTTGGGGCTTTTTGTCTTTGTTTCCAGCTCTGTTTAGTTGTTTTTGCTGCTTATGAACAATATCTCATTGCTGAAGCCTACTTGGATTACATTGTTCAGCCTCCATTGATAAGGATTAGTAAATGTTTTTATGTATTTTTCCATCATTTACAATCTATTGTTGAAAAGTTACATAAATTGATCTATCGTTTTTGTGCAAAAAAGTGTCGTGACTATCATTTTTGTGTCAAAAAGAGAAGTGTCGTTGAGTATTCCTTCTCTAGGTAGTCGATTGAAGTTTTTTATTTGTATTTGATTTGATTTGTTGTTATTTAAAGTGTAAAAAGAATTTTCTATTTGAAATTGAAAAGTGTCGTTTAGTCTTCCTTTCTATTTTGAAAAGAAATTGTTGAAATGTCACTTTGAGTGAAATGTTTCAGATCTATACTTAGTTCTCTTTTGGGCATTCCTCACATTAAGGGAATGAAAAAAAAATACATGCACTTGCATTTGCATTTAGACTATGTGTGAAAGATGATTTAGGAAAAGTGCATTTAGTGTGTGCTCTTTGCTCTATGGTTGAAAGAATCGTAATCTTATTTCCTTAGTAGCCAGGATTTTTATTGCTAAAAATAAACAATGATTGTTTATCATTGTCGATTGCATTTAGGAGTTTTACATCTACATCACGCGATGAACCATTGAAAGGCAAACTTCTAAGCAAGATCAACTCTAAAATAAATTTTAATGTACTTAACAACGGTTTGGAACCTAACGCAACACATTTAGAGGTCTAGGCTAGAGACGTGTTCCGACGTCGTAAAATCTAGTAACTATCATTTTCATCGAAGGTTGGGTGATTCCTCCTCTTTGATATGACAAGTGCTAGCACGGACTTGCGCTCCCCGTACTATCGACTATATATTGGGAGACCACAATAGGCTTATATCCTTTATCCATTGGAAGCCGTGTCTATTGCCCTATCAATAATAATGCACAGAACACAGCATCCGGGAAGATTGACTGCCGTACATAAGTCCTTGGTAATTTCTATTTAATTTACCACCAAGGTGTATATTGCAATTTTGTGATTGGTTTGGTAATCCCTCTATCTAGATCTCCAGAGTAGTCACTTTCGTTCCTTTTCGACTCCTTAAAAGAAAGGTCCATCTAAGAACTTGTCACTTTAGGCTCATTAAAAATTGAAGGGGACTAGAGTCATCTTTACCTTTTTCTCAACTCTTAAAAATTGAAAAAGCAAAGTTGTGTCAAAGTGTCATTAAAATTTATTAAATTCGGAATAACATCCATGTTCCTTCGTTGATCTTAGGTTGAGATAATGGAGTCCACCAATCATGGAATCCCTCTTGAGGGGAATCCGAGTCCATCTTCTTCTTGGGGAAATATTGGTTCTCTGTATATGGCCACATTGTCCCTTCCAGGAATCACAATTGGTCTGTCGGTATGGCTATTCTCAACCTCTGTCGTTCAAATATTGTAATTCCTCAACAATCGAATCAGAAACCATTTGATACTGAATTTGACCCTTCACCTTCTACTTCGTTTGCTTCTCCCTCCCCTTCTTCCTCTTCGCTTGGTGAAAATAGTGATACTAGTAACCAAGTAGCTTAGAAGAAGAAGAAAGGGAAGGAAAAGAAGAAGAATTCAGTTAAGCAAGGGGGAAACCATGAATCGTCTGGTGAAACTCCACACACTAAATCTCCTAGACATCCATGCATAATTTGAAAAGGAGACCATTTCCTCAAGAATGTCAGTGCATTCCTCAGATCTTTAGAGAATGGTCCCCCTATTCTCACCATCTGGTGTCATCAACCTCTAGTGATCATGTTGATAGCACACCATCAACTAGTAATAGTGAAGTTCATAGACAAAAAGGAAAGGTCAAAACTCCATGTAAGCTATGTGAAGGGGACCATACCCTTCCCCATTGTCCCTTTTTGGATGAGGCCAAGAGAATCTTGCATAACAATCCTACTTCACCGCAGCAACTTCCACCTGGATACAAGAAACTCTCACCAAGTCCTTTACTAGTTGAAAATCCGACTAACATAACTCAATTGTCAGTTGAAACACCTATCGTTGAGAGTGAATCTTCTGAGTCCATACCAAAAAAAATTCAATAGGTCGAGATGGCAGTCGACCAAGTTTTACCTTTAGAAGACCCACCTTTAGATGATACCAGTCCCAAAGAGAGTGAGAACGGTATTGTTCAAATTCTTTTTGTTACTTCAGAGTCCGATGAACTTGGGGAAATCCGCCCGTTCCTTCACAACAAGAAGAGAATCCCCCAGTTCCCACTACTCAAGGCGTCAATTCAACCATTTATTTGGTACCCCCTCCAAGCAGTCTAGTCGCTTCCCTCAATTGGAATCGACTAGCAAGATCCCACCCTCCTTCTAATGTGCCATTCCATATCATAGTACAAGTTCACAAAATGATCGTGTCTAGCACTATCATAGATGAAGGGGCTTTAGTGAGTATCCTTTCCTCAACTTCTTAGAAAGCACTTGGTTCGCCATCACTTATGCCTATTATTCAAAAATTTTCAGGCTTTAACAAAGGAACCAGTCAACCGTTAGGGATCTTTCCTAAGTTACCGATAACTTTGAGAAGGAAAATCGTTCACTTGAATGTGATGGTATTCCAAGGGCCGTTAGATTAAAATCTACTCCTTGGACATGACTATGTTTATAGCATGTGTTAGAGCCTAGATTTACCTCAGGCTGAAAAGGTAAGCTTCTAGGTCCACATCAAACCACGCTCAGCCTCATAGCTAGCCCTACGAGGACAGGAGAGGGCTCTCTCTGGGTCAATCTCAGCAAAAATAATCAGATGGGGCTTGAGATGAATGATTTAACAACTAATCTTAGGCTAGGTATGAAGTGAAAGGATTTGATTTGATTTTTTGGGGGTTTTGTTGGAATCAAGGGAAAGGAAAATTAGGGTCCGGGGATGAAGGCCAGTTTTGCAGAGATATGGTTGGGGCAAGGTAGGCGGTAGTTTTAATTCTTTAGATTAAATGAATGGATAGAAAAGGCTACTGAGGAGCTGAAGAGGGCAAGAGGCTATCAAGAATCCTCTTCAAACTGAAGAAAACATTGAGAATTAAAAAAAACTAAAAGGCAGAGCACAACAAACTCATGAATACTACCTTTGTCACTCAACTTGTTTAATTTTAGAAGAAAAGAGAAGGGAAATGGAATAAATTAAACATAAATGAACTTACAATTACATGAAGAAAAACACCATCAAAACATAGAGCCACAAGGATCCCAAAGAGTTTTGCAAAACCCTGGTCTTTCCTTTGCCCAAATTGCAGAAATCAAATGTACAATGGAGTGCCCAGCAATCCAAAGTGTCCAACACTGAAAATGACTTAGAAAATACATGATATAGACCATCCTAACCCATTCCCATGCCTCTAGGGGTCAAGCTCATCATTCTAGGAGTTGTTTCAACCAATTCTAAACAAGGCACTGAAATCTAGGCAATCAAACAACTTGCCTCTATATGGAAGGAAATTGATTCATTCATTCAATTTTCACTTTTTAGTGAATGAATCCTCTAGAACAAGTAAATATGTGCCAAAATTACATCATGGTTATGAAATTACATCATGGTAGATCAAGATTTACATGAAAAAGTGAAACTAGTCAAAACTGGGTGAATTTATGAGCTGAAGAGTGAAAATGAGACCAAATTTCTCTATGCACTGCGCCCAAATTCTCTATGCATAGCACAACTTTGGAGCTGATTTTGAGGTCCTTTCCGAAGTCCAAATTTAGATCATGATAGCTCGTTCAAAATACCTGCCTATCTACTTTCCAACCCAAGTGGAATTTCTAGATTTGGATGTCATTTTCCCCTCCAAAACCTCAATCGCCCAAGACTGCTTCCTGTGGGTGCAAAAAGTGGCAGAAAGGCCATTTTTAAGGTGTTTTTTACCCTTTAGGCAACCCAGAACTGGATGAAATCCTTAGGTAATCCATGGGCATGCATAAATTTTGATGAAAAATCCAAAAATGTGAAGTTTTCCTCCTACATAGCTGCCAATTATAAGCATGCGCCAAGTGGTGCTACGCGTTGGGTAGAAAAACCTGTTTTAGACCAAAATTTTCAAAATTGACAAACTTTTCTCCAAATTTGCTGAAATTTGGAATGAAGGTCTATCATTGAGTATCATGCTTAGCCAAAGAATCTTCAGCCAAGATTCGGAGCCTATCATCCCTTTTGCGTCGTTTTAGTTCCCTCCTTAGTCTTGCCTTTAGGATCTTGATCCTTGCTTTGCAAACATGATCTCGTACCCAATAATGATTTTTCATGTGCCTGAGCATGTACTTGTCCTTGTTTGCCTTCGCCAACAACTTCTCTAAGTCTATGTTGATCCTCTCAAGCCAAGATTCCTAATCATCATTGGTCTCTTGCTCAAGCAAAGTGAACTCCACCCTCTGTCTTTAGGCAGCTTGGTGGTTTTCACGAATGTTTTGCAATTCCATGACTGTATGTTGATCCTCCAACTGTTTATTTCACTACTCCAAATATTTTATGACCCATTGAGCTCTCTGCAACTTGTCGGTCAATGCATCTATCTTGGCCTTCTGCTCCTGAACAATCTCCCTTAGCTTTGAGCTAGGCGAGCTCACATCATCATCAATGAGGATGAAATCAGTGTCTTGGCCTCCTGAAGGGCCCTCATCCTGAATAGGTTTCTTGCCTTTGTCCTGTACCTATACCTGTGCTACTGATGACGGCAACAAGACCCCTTCCACCCCAAGTGGAGATAGTATTCGTGAGGCTGCTGCAAATAAGCCTCTCATGCCTCTCCAATAGGTGACATATGTCGACATGCTAGTAATCTCTGTCTCCTGACCTCCATACTGATGTGAAGGTTCACCCACATCTTGGACAACCTCCTGATGAGCTGTCGAAGCTGTGAAAAACTCATGGGAAATGAAGTCTTCCCATGTAATACCCTACAAACCAAGCTGATGTACAACAATGATCTTGATGAGCGCATATTGGTAAATGCTATTGTACTGTTGTTCAGGAGTCTTCTTCTGCACAAGAGTAGTCATCCTTTCGATGTTTCGACACATGAAATATGGAATGTTCATCATATTTACTCTCGTGAAATGCATCAATAACTGGATATGGTATGCATAGAGATGTGAGAAGCGACCTTCACAACTGAAATATCTGATAATGAGTCTCATCAATGGTGCATAGGATTCTTTCAAAAACCGGAATGGGAACACCCTACTGAGCTGTCTCACATAGCTAGGCTTGATATATGGTTCATAATGTACTCTGTCTACCTGTTGTCTTTTGTTCCATTCCTCACCTACATTCGGTATCCCTGTCTCTTGAGAAATGGTTTCTGGTGTCAAGGTGAATTTTACACCAGCAAGAGCTACCTGACCATCATGCAAATGTAAGACAAACAATCGAGCCAACTCCTGATGATACTGAGTCTGAGCAATCATCTCACAATACTGAAAGCATGACTGTTGTTGGAAACATGCCATGGCAAGTGGGCAGGCCTACAATTGAGTTACTGAGGTGGGCTCTTCTCTGACATGTTTGCCACCCTTACGAGGTCTTCTCAGTGCATGAAGTTCTGTGGTAGAATCACTGTCTTGTTCATATGATGTTTCAGTGTTTGTCACGGTATCACAAGTCTATGCCAAGTGAATGTTTGATTTGTTGAAAAGGAGAATTTGGTACCCTTTAGTTCAATGTCAAATATATCAAAGTCAAATGAGGGACTGTGAGGAATATGGAATAGTGGGAAAAGTGGAGTTTATCAAGTGAAATTAAGGTGTACAATAACAATCGCTTGGCTGTTGGGAATTGGGAATTTGCTACAAATGATGGGAAAATGATAGGGAATGGTAGGATTTAGGATAGGGAAAATGGGAAGAAGTAATATGAGTAGTCTGGGAGGTTAGGGCATAAGTGGATTGATAGAATTATGAAAGAGAAAGGATCACAGGTGGGAAAGGAGACTTGGCACCAAAATTACAATTTCAAAACACCAATTTCAAAAGCCAAAGGAGAAAATTTTGATATAAATATAGGGTTTATATTTTCAAACTTTAAACTCTCAAATCTTCCCTCCAAACAATACCCAACGCAAACTAAATTTCAATTCACAACCTTGCAAACTTACTTGGCACGAGCAAAAACTGAGTTGGTTTGAGAATTTTGGAAGCAGTTATGATTTTTTTCTTGACGGCCCTGTGCGACACGTGCACAACCCAGTGCGTCGTGCTAGCTATATGCACCACGCACGTTCAAATTAACATGGTGAACAATGGCTCTATGCGCCACGACTTCACCGTGCACCGCGACCTCCACTCAATGCACCGCGCAACCCTCCAACACTCAATCCCAGCGTTCAAACACACAACTTCGCTCTTTCCCAACTTAAGTCCACTTCAATTGATCTCTTGGCATACTAATGGGTGTTTCAAACAATGAAAATATCTTATATAGTGATGGGTTTGATTTTTGTTTCTCAAAAACCCACTTTCTTATGTTTTAGCTTTGGCACTTTTCTCATTTTAATACAACTCTGTTCTTCTTGTTTTCTCTTTGATTTTTGGCTGAAATGATGAAACTCTTGGCAATTTTTTGCAGGGACGTTTGGCATTGAGTTTCAGCAAAGGATGACCAGGGCTGCATCTGAAATATCCAAGAACTGAAAATTTTGAAATTTACATGGCAATTTATTACAAAGGACGAAATGTCGAATTTTCTTCAAAACAGAGTTTTGAAGAAAAGTCATAGTCCAGCAATATGACGATGAAATTTTTGAAATAAAAACTTGTTTAGAACCTCCCTCTAGCTTGTTGGCATTATTGGACACTTTGAAGACTGAATTTTCTAAACCCTAGACCTAATGACCGAAATGACTCTTTGCCCACCAAAAGACCATCCATAATGACTGTAAAATTGATTTTGATGAACTTTAATGATCAGACACGAACCAGCAGGTACATGACATGAGGGAAGTATGGAGATAAGACCCTTCCGTCAGAAGATCGATGCTCCTAATGGAATGCAGATGATCGAGCTGAATGAGACACCTAAAATGAAATGCAACAAAAGAGGTTTTGATCTTTGACGGAGGGCTAAACAGACCGACTCTAACATTGGCTCCAATAGGGATGGTAGCTCCTTGGAGGTGCCAAGAACTACAGATCTCTGGGAGAGTAGGCAGTGCCTTCATCCATTGGGCTATGGAGTCCATTATTTCGTGAAATCCACACAAGACTCTTGATTCAATATATTAACTGAAATTTGACTCAAACTGACTGAAATTTAAAATTAAAATTACTGAAGGACTGACTTGACACACAAAAACCATAGCTAAGATCATTATTCATAATTATAGCCTTCACTTCGGGCCCCAAACTGAAGAAAAAATCACAGCACACTCTTGCAATGAAACTGAAATAAAATGGTTTATATAGTGACAATGTAAACAACAGAAAACTCCTCAGAAATGGTACCGCTTGAGCAGCCGACCATTGACCGACCCTCCTGGACAATCTTCCCTGTTCATCTCCTTCAGAAGAAAGGCGTTCTGACTACGATATGCTGCAATCTTAAAGGGACCTTTCCAGAGATTTTAAAACTTATCGTGCTTGCCCTTTTCCTCATTCCTTGCATCCCACTTCAGCGCCAGGTCATCCAACTAAACTTTGTCTGCCTTTGCTTTTCTGTCATAAAGTTTCTTAATTCCCTCTTGTAGCTTGAACTTGTTTTGAAAAAATTCTTCTCTTGTCTGCTATAAATGGATCATTTGATTTAGTCTTCTATGCACATGATCTTCTTCACTGTCGGATTCCTGGAGAAGTTTGACTACCAGAGCTGCGAGAGAGGTAGGAAACATTGTATCAACTCCATAAACTAGCTCAAAGGGGGACATACCAATGGATTTCTTCTGACTCACGTGATCTGCCCAAAGTGCATTGACCAACTTCTTATGCCAACTCTTCGTAGTCATTTCCAACAACATCTTAATGATGTTGACTAAAGATTTGTTAGAAGACTCTGCCAATCCATTTCCTGGTGGATGATAGGCAGTTGAGTGTCCCAAAGTGATTTTATACATGTTACAGAACTCAATCATCTTTTTTGATTTGAAAGCTACTGTGTTATCAGTGATTAACTTATTTGGGCAACCAAAACGAGACAAAATGTTATTCTCAAGGAATGAAATTATTACCTCATCCGTAGCTTGTCTGGTGGGAATTGCTTCGATCCATTTCATGAAATAATCTATCGCCGTGAGGATCCACCTATTCTGACCTAAAGAAGTAGGATGAATTTCACCAATGAAATCCAACCCCCACTGCTGAAAAGGGGCACTCACCTCAATGGGCTTAAGCGGCAAAGGCTGTAATTTCTGCCTTCCTTCAAAAATATGACATTTATGACAGCTCTTGAAAACCTTATATACATCAGCAAACAATGTCGACCAATAGTATCCCGCTCTCATAATTTTATTTGCTGTTGTTTTCCAGAAAAGGTGACTACCACAATCTCCTTTATGGAAATCCTCCATGACCTGCTTTGCTTCTTCTTCCACCAAATAATTCAACAAGACACCACCGGGATCTTTCCAATAAAGTGCAGAATTCAAAATACAAAACTTAGCAGCCTTTAACTTGAGAGTTCTACTTTTGTTTCTAGCCATGCCAGGTGGTGGTGACAAATTCTGAAGCACATATACGATATCTGAATACCACGGAGAAAGAGCAAATATTTCAGATACCTGAATTGACGAACCTTCCTCATTCTCATCGGACATAGCAGTGATCAGATTGATGTAAGGCGTGCAAATTCGATTCAGCCATTAACTTCACCAATCCCTGTCCTTTGACAAGCTTTGTGGCCTTTATCTACACATCATACTCCAACAAAGCTGCAATCCACTTGCCTCGTCTTCCTTCCGGATCTGTTTGCACTAAAACATCCTTGACAGTAGTGTTAGGAACATAAGCCAAAATATGAGAATGCAGAATATATAACCAAAAATCTTTCAATGCTTTTACAAGTGCAAGGGCTTGTTTTTCGATGATGTTGTACTTCAAGGTTGCATTTCTTAAGGTTTGGCTGAGGAAAGCAATTGGTTTTTCGTACTCATCTCTTTTCTGCATTAATGCAGCCGCCATAGTATGCTCCGAAGCAAATGAAAACAGTATAAAATCCTGAGTGTAGTCCGGGTTGATTAGAACCGGAGCTGAAGAAAGAGCCAATTTTACTAAATTGAAATATTTTACAGCCTCTTCCATCCATTTCACTTGGATGTCCTTCTTAAGCATGTTTGTAATCTCTCTTAGGTGTTCAGCAAGATTAGGCACAAAGCGGCGTAAAAAGTTCATCTTACCATTAAAAGATTGTATCTCCTTCTTGTTTCAGGGAATGTCAATTCGCTGAATCGCCTTGACATGTGCTGGATCAATACAAATGCCATCTTTTGAGATAATGTGTCCAAGTAGTTTGCCCTCATCCATGGCAAACAAGCTTTTCTTTGGATTCAGTGACACACCAAATTTTCTGCACTTTTGAAAGACAATTTTTAAATGATACATGTGTTCTTCATCTGAATTGGAAAACACCGTCAGATCATCAAGGTAAACAACCAAAAATACATCCTTCTCATTTGTGAAAGCCATATCCATTGCCCGCTGAAATGTGGCACCTGCATTCTTTAAACCAAAAGACATTTTAGCGTAATGAAAAGTCCCCCATGAAGTGGTGAACGCTGTTTTGTCTCGGTCATCTTCATGGACCAAAATTTGGTTATATCCTGAATAACCATCGAGTAGTGACATATGAGATGCTCCAACTACTCGCTGAAGTATATGATCCATTTTTTGCAACGGATAATTATCCTTCAATGAAACTTTATTTAGATTCCTAAAATCAATGCACAAACGAATCTCACCTGTCTTCTTTCGTACGGGCACCAAATTAGAGATCCAATCAGAAAATCTGATGGGAACGATGGTTCCTGATTTGTACAACCTGTTTACCTCCTTCTCAATTGATGGTAGCAGTTTTGGATTTAGCCTTCTCAACTTCTGTCTGAAAGGTTTCTGATTAGGCTTGATGGGGATAGTGTGCTGAATTATATTGTTATCATATGTATTCAAGTTGAAATAGCCCCAAGAAAACACATCAGCAAAGGATGACAAATAATTGATATATTTTGCCTTTATCTTCTGTGGCAATGCTTTGGACAGTTTTACCATTTTTGGATTTTCAGCTATCCCAATATTCACCTCTTCAACTTCTTTCTTTGTTGGCTGCAATGTTGGTTTGCGGGCTATGTCATCTTGATCAAAGAGTTCTTCTAAAGGTATCAAGCCTTTAGGAATAATATTATCCTTTAGTTGCAACACTTCCATTTGATTGAGCTGCACATCATCTTTACCATCATCATGTTCCACATCAATTGAGGTATCTTTGAACTTACCTTTGTTTTGCAAAAAAACATCAATCTCCTCATCATCTTGGAAAACTTGCCAATATTTATGATTGTCTGGGACAATCGAACGATGTTTCAGATGGATTTCGAATTTACTACTTGAGTTCATTGGAATCTTCAAATTACTCTCTGCCTTAGCAAGTGCATCTGCAATGTTGTTTTGAATACGAGGTACACACATCAAGGTATATTTTGAAAACAGCTTCAGGATATCTAGCAGCTGCATTCCAGTAAGCCCGCATCCGAGGATGTTTTGCTTGATATTCACCTTTGACTTTCTTAATCACCAATTCGGAGTTGCCATATACAACAATTCTCTTAGCATTCAGCTTTCTTAGAATTTTTAGGCCAGCAATCAAAGCTTCATACTCAGCTTCATTGTTCGAACAATCAAAAGCTAGCTTGTAAGAACATAGCCGCACATTACTAGGCACTTTGGTCGGAGCGGAAAAAGGATTGCGTACCCAAATGCCAATTCCAGCACCATCATTTTCCATTGCACCATCGAGATCCATGGTCCACATACCCTCTTCATCTTCTTTTAAGTGCTGAAATTCTGTCGGCTCTGTTTTTTCTGCTCGCTGTCCATTATCTTTAGCTATTTGCTCAATGGTATTTTGTTGTTCTTGTCCTTCTTTCTTCAAAATTTCTCTAAAATTCTCTGTTATTTCTGAAATATCATCTGCTTCAACTAACTGACTATCTGTCTCATTGAAGCTATCTGAATATAAAACAAAAGAATCTAGATCTATATGTAAATAATTAATCAGATGATTAATTGGTTTATCCTTGCTTGTAATCATGTATTTCATTTTTTGTTCCTGATACAGTTTTCTCATTTGGCCAAACACAGGAATCGTTGCATAGGAGAAATCTAGTTGTAATGTCCCTTTCAATTTTGCTCCCTAGGACCTGGAAAGAAGCATACCAAATCTGGGAGGAATGTCGGCCATAACAACATCCATCAAAACATTCTTCATTGGAATCTGATCCAAACTTACAACCAAGTCTTTAATGAGCCCAATACATCTCACCCTGCTAGAATCAAATGAATAAATATCACGGTATTTCCTAGTGATGTCCAAACCCAACTTCTCCATGATAGCCTTCGGCATAAGATTGTGGGAAGCGCCGAAATCAAACATGGCATTATGCAACACAAACTCATGCAATCTCAAACTGATATAAAAAGGTGGCACATCACTATCTGGAGACTCACCATTCAATGTTGGTCCAAAAATTAGTTCAGGCTGATCATCTTCCACACTCACCATATCAGACATTGGGTCAAAGTTCAGAACTTTAGAGACTTGACCTCTATAACTATTGTTCCTCATTAGTTCAGTCAAGGGAATGGATACCTTCAATTTAAAAATTTCATTTTCTGAACTAAAATATGAGATCTTTTCTACCTCTTTGGCTGGAACATCTTTTCTATTAGATTTATCCTTTTATACAATTATCTTCCTTACTCTTTCATTTGCTGGTGGAGACTTGCTAGTAGTAGGATCATCAATTTATTTTCCTTTCTTTGGTACATCAGGTGACTCATTCTTAGATGTTGGAACTTCCTTGCTTTTCTAGATTGGATTGTTGGGGACATTTCTATTTCTAAGTGAATACTGACGTTGCTGGGCGGACAAAGCATTCATATAAGCTCTTTGATACTCCTTCGACTCTACTTCAAGAGCTGTGTCATTCGCCAAGATAAAATCCTCATCCTTCTGTACAGCTGAATTTTTTGCATACTCATCATCTTCAGTGATAAAGGTGGGCATATCATCAGGAGTAAAGAAGTGATTTTCTTCTCCTATTACATTATCTTCATCATCAAATTCGAGACCAACAAAATTCTGCTGAAGAGGTGTTTGCACCGACTGTTGCGCTGCTTGATCTTGGGCTCGTTGTTCTCTTTGTTTGATTCTATATTGTGGCTGATGCTGGCCACGGAAGTTAGGATTTCTAACTTGAGGTTCAGGCTTGTCAATTTTCATTCTCTCAAGCATCTACTCCACCTTCTGAAGTACTTTCTTTGACGAGGAAGACTCTTCTTTTATTATGACTTTCTTCTCAGCTCTTGCTCTTGCTCTCTTGGCGAGAAAATTTTCCTCCACACTGACTCCAATCTTCTGCATATCTTCCAAGGTTGTTGGATCCCTCTCTGTCAATTGGTAGGCCATATCAGTATCAAAACCATTCAGAAACTTAATCAAGACTAACCCCACGGGTGGCCTTAGATGATCAGGGATTGCATTAAAAACAGAGTTGAAACGAATGCAATAATCTTGGATAGACTCACCTACATTCTGCTTGATATGATCATACCCAGCAAGGATCTGAAGAGGATTTTTCTTGATTTCCCAGTGATCTAAGAATTTTCTTTGCAAGTTGGCAAATGTGGTTATACTTGCGGCCGGCAACGCTCTAAACCATTTCCTAACTTCACCACCAAATGTTTGTACAAACAGTCTCATTGTTACATTTTCTGCATCAATCTCATAATGCTCGAAGAAATCCGTCATTTGGTCCACATGTTGCTAAGCTGAAACACTGGGAGGGATTCCATCAAACAAAGGAATTTTGCTTTGATAATTGGTTGGCATATCATCCAAAACATGAGGCAGTGCAAGAGGTGCAAAACGAGCAACCATCACTCTTGGTGGATTCGGTCTGGGGGATGTTGGGGGAGTGGGTGCAGCTGATGTGTGAGGTGTATGAGGAGGGGTGTGTAGAGGAGAAGCAATTTTGGATGTAGAAGGAGTAGATGGAGATGCATTTACTGTAGACTTTTGATCTGAGACAATAGGCTGCACAGGGATGGTGGGAATGAAGGGCGTTTCAGTGGGAATCCTTGAGCTAGATGCAATTGCAGAAGGTCCAAGAGTTGCAGATGCAGTTTCTAGGAAATCAACAAGGTTTGAAGCTATGTCAAAATATAATCATCAATTGACTGATTAGCCCTTTTAGTTTTCAGATCTACAAGAAAATGTGGATTGAGGACAGTAGAGTCAACAACACTTTCGGATTTGGTTTCGAACAATGACAATTCAAACTGCTCATCCAAATCAAGCTCTTCAAGATACTCAAAAATCGCAGGACATGAACGAGATTTAAACATGGGAGTTATAGATCTCTCTTGACGGAGAAGTCTTGGAATCAAATTGGGATTTTCATAGATAGGAGGAGGATCTAGATCTGGATTAGCTCTAGTATATCTCCTTGAAGCCAGTGTGTTATTTTCAAAAGATAAAATGGACATAAACAACTTTCTCAGCCTATCAAATCCTAAACTTATCATCCGAAAGTTTAGAATTATAAAATGTACTAGGCTGTTTGTAGGTTAGGTTTTCCGTTCATAAGACTAGACCAGAGATTGACTGAAGTAGTGTTTATCTACTTGCGCTAATGCAAAGCAAAAGCATTTCGAAGGCTACCTAGCTAATCTTAAGACTCCATCTGTAATCCAAGAACGAAGAGTACTAACAAACAATCAAGTGTTCCCCAGTATGGTCACCACTATGTTAGAGCCTAGATTTACCTCAGCCTGAAAAGGTAAGCTTCTAGGTCCACATTAGACCACGCTCAGCCTTGTAGCTAGCCCTACGAGGACAGGAGAGGGCTCTCTCCAGGTAAATCTCAGAAAAAATAATCATATGGGGCTTGAGATGACTGATTTAATAACTAATCTTAGGCTAGGTATGAAGTGAAAGGATATGATTTGATTTTTTGGGGGTTTTGTTGGAATTAAGGGAAAGGAAAATTAGGGTCCGGGGATGAAGACCAGTTTTGCAGAGTTCCAATTGGGGCAAGGTAGGGTGGTAGTTTTAATTCTTTAGATTAAATGAATGGATAGAAAATACTGCTGAGGAGCTGAAGATGGCAAGAGGCTATCAAGCATCCTCTTCAAACTGAAGAAAACATTGAGAATTAAACAAAACTAAAAGGCAGAGCACAACAAACTCATGAATTCTACCTTTGTCACTCAACTTGTTTAATTTTAGAAGAAAAGAGAAGGGAAATGGCATAAATTAAACATCAATGAACTTACAATTACATGAAGAAAAACAACATCAAAACACAGAGCCACAAGGATCCCAACAAGTGCTGCAAAACCCTGGTCTTTCCTTTGCCCAAATTGCAGAAATCAAATGTACAATGGAGTGCCCAACAATCCCAAGTGTCCAACCCTGAAAATGACTCAGAAAATACATGATATAGACCATCCTAACCCATTACCATGCCTTTAGGGGTCGAGCTCATCATTCTAGGAGCTGTTTCAACTAATTCTAAACAAGGCACTGAAATCTAGGCAATCAAACAACTTGCCTCTATATGGAAGGAAACTGATTCATTCATTCAATTTTCACTTTTTAGTGAATGAATCCTCTAGAAAAAATAAATATGTGCCAAAATTACATCATGGTTATGAAATTACATCATGGTAGATCAAGAGTTACATGAAAAGGTGAAACTAGTCAAAACTGGGCGAATTTCTGAGCTGTAGAGTGAAAATGAGACCAAATTTCTCTATGCGTCGTGCTCAAATTCGCTATGCATAGCACAACTTTGGAGCTGATTTTGAGGCCCTTACCAAAGTCCGAATTGAGCTCATTATAGCTCGTTGGAAATCCCTACCTGTCTACTTTCCAACCCAAGTGGAATTTCTGGATTTGAATGTCACTGGACCCTCCAAAACCGCAATCTCCCAAGATTGCTTCCTGTGGGTGCAAAAAGTGGTAGAAAGGCCATTTTTAGGGTGTTTTTAACCCTTTAGGCAACCCAAAACTTGATTAAATCCTTAGGTAATCCATGAGCATGTATAAATTTTGATGAAAAATCCAAAAATGTAAATTTTTCCTCCTACAAAGCTGCCAATTATAAGCGCGCACCAAGTGGCGCTACGCATTGGGCAGAAAAACCTGTTTTAGACCAAAATTTTCAAAATTGAAAACATTTTCTCCAAATTTGCTGAAATTTGGACTAAAGCTCTATAATTGAGTATCATGCTCAGCCAAAGAAGCGTCGTCCAAGATTCAGAGCCTATCATCCCTTTTGTGTCATTTTAGTGCCCTCCTTAGTCTTGCCTTTAGGATCTTGATCCTCGCTTTGCAAACATGATTTCGTGCCCAATAATGATTTTTCGTGTGCCTGAGCATGTACTTGTCCTTGTTTGCCTTCGCCAACAGCTTCTCTAAGTGTATGTTGATCCTTTCAAGCCAAGATTCCCGATCATCATTGATCTCTTGCTCAAGCGAAGTGAACTCCACCCTTCGCCTTTGGGCAGCTTGGCGGTTTTCATGGATGTTTTGCAATTCCATGATTGTATGTTGATCCTCCAACTGTTTATTTCACTATTCCAAATAGTTTATGACCCATTGAAATCTCTGCAACTTGTCGGTCAATGCATCTATCTTGGCCTTCTGCTCCTGAACAATCTCCCTCTGCTTTGAGCTAGGCGAGCTCACATCATCATCAATGAGGATGAAATCAGTGTCTTGGCCTTCTAAAGGGCCCTCATCCTGAATAGGCTTCTTGCCTCTATCCTATACCTATACCTATGCTGTTGATGATGGCAGCAAGACCCCTTCCACCCTAGGTGGAGATAGTACTCCTCGGGTTGCTGCAAATAAGCCTCTCATGCCTCTCTGATAGGTGACATATGTCGGCATGCTAGTAATCTCCATCTCCTGACCTCAATACGGATGTGACGATTCACCCACATCTTGGACAACCTCTTGATGAGCTGCCGAAGCTGTGAAAAACTCATGGGAAATGAAGTATTCCCATGTAATACCCTGCAAACCAAGCTGATGTACAAAAATGATCTTAATGAGTGCATAGTGGTAAATGCTATTGTACTGCTATTCAGGAGTCTTCTTCTGCACAAGAGTAGTCATCCTTTAGATGTTTCAACACATGAAATATGGAATGTTCATCATCTTTACTCTCGTGAAATGCATCAATAACCTAATATGGTATGCATAGAGGCATGAGAAGCGACCTTCACAACTGAAATATATGATAATGAGTCTCATCAACGGTGCATAGGATTCTTTCAAAAACCGGAATGGGAACACCCTACTGAGCTGTCTCACATAGCTAGGCCTGATATATGGTTCATAATGTACTCTGTCTACCTACTATCTTTTGTTCCATTCCTCACCTACATTCGGTATCCCTGTCACTTGAGAAATGGTTTATGGTGTCAAGTTTACACCAACAAGAGTTACCTAACCATCATGCAAATGTAAGACAAACAACCGAGCCAACTCTTGATGATACTAAGTCTGAGCAATCATCTCACAATACTGAAAGCATGATAGTTGTTGGAAACATGCCATGGCAAGTGGGCAGGCCTGCAATTGATTCAATGGGGTGGGCTCTTCTCTGACATGTCCGCCACACTTACGAGGCCTTCTCGGTGCATGAAGTTCTGTGGTAGAATCAGTTTCTTGTTCATATGATGTTTCAGTGTCTGTCATGGTGTCACAAGTCTATGCCAATTGAATGTTTGATTTGTTGAAAAGGAGAATTTGGTACCCTTTAGTTCAATGTCAAATATGTCAAAGTCAAATGAGGGACTGTGAGGAATATGGAACAGTGGGAAAAGTGGAGTTTATCAAGTGAAATTAAGGTGTACAATAACAATCACTTGACTATTGGGAATTGGGAATTTGCTACAAATGATGGGAAAATGATAGGGAATGGTAGGATTTAGAATAGGGAAAATGGGAAGAAGGGATATGAGTAGTCTGGGAGGTTAGGGCATAAGGGATTGATAGAATTATGAAAGAGAAAGGATCACAGGTGGGAAAGGAGACTTGGCACCAAAATTACAATTTCAAAATACCAATTTCAAAGCCAAAGGAGAAAATTCTGATATAAATATAGGGTTTATATTTTCAAACTTTAAACTTTCAAATCTTCCCTCCAAACAATACCCAACGCAAGATAAATTTCAATTCACAGCCTTGCAAACTTGCTTGGCACGAGGCAAAACTGAGTTGGTTTGAAAATTTTGGAAGCAGTGATCATTTTTTGCTTGTTGGCCCTGTGCTTCATGAGAAAAACCCAGTGCACCGCGCTAGGTGTATGTGCCACGCACATTCAAACTAACACGGTGAACAATAGCTCTATGCGTCGCGACCTCCACTCAATGCGCTGCGCAACCCTCCAACACTCAGTCCCAGCTTTCAAACACACAGCTTCGCTCTTTCCCAACTTAAGTCCACTTCAATTGATCTCTTGGCATACCAATGGGTGTTCCAAACAATGAAAATATCTTATATAGTGATGGGTTTGATTTTTGTTTCTCAAAAACCCACTTTCTTATGTTTTAGCTTTGGCACTTTTCTCATTTTAATACAACTCTGTTCTTCTTGTTTTCTCTTTGATTTTTGGCTGAAATGATGAAACTCTTGGCAGTTTTTTGTAGGGATGTTTGGCATTGAGTTTTGGCAAAGGATGATCAGGGCTGCATCTGAAATATCCAAGAACTGAAAATTTTGAAATTTACATGGCAATTTATTACAAAGGATGAAATGTCGAATTTTCTTCAAAACTGAGTTTTGAAGAAAAGTCATAGTCCAACAATATGATGATGAAATTTTTGAAATAAAAACTTGTTTAGAACCTCCCTTGGCCTACTAGCATTATTGGACACTTTGAAGACTGAATTTTCTAAACCCTAGACCTAATGAGTGAAATGACTCTTTGCCTACCAAAAGACCATCCATAATGACTGTAAAATTGATTTTGATTAACTTTAATGATCAGACACGAACCAGCAGGTACACGACATGAGGAAAGTATGGAGATAATACCCTTTCGTCAGAAGATCAATGCACCTAATGGAATGCAGATGATCGAGCTGAATGAGACACCTAAAATGAAATGCAACAAAAGAGGTTTTGATCCTTGACGGAGGGTTGAACAAAACGAATCTAACAGCATGGAAGTTATTGTTTCCACACTCTTTCGAGTGATGTGTTTCCTTCATGAAGGCAAATTTGTCTAGCTTATTGACCAGCTTTCATTTCCCTGTTCAAACACAACTCCAAGTCAAACATCATCCCTAAATGGTCTCTTTGCATCAAGAGTGTCTCTTCAACCCCATCCACCTGATTATAGCGAGTAGTCTGGTGAATGTAACAAAGCTTAGGGGGCATGCACCCTGGTCTGCTTTGGCAAATGAACCCAACTAAAAAGATAGGTTTTCCTATAGGTTATGTGATTGGAAGAGTTATCTCATACCATTCAGCTTTGTCTATTTTGATGGACAAAGCCCAGGAAGTGTTTTGACCACTGACTAAAACCATCCTACTTAACCACAGTGATTTCCATAAATTTACTGGAAGCTCCCCTTTTCTCAATGCCTAGAGGCATGCAAACCTTTTTATGCAAGCGAAAAATGACCAATTTCATTTTTTTAGCTTTTTAGATTTTTTAGCTTTATAGTTTTTTTAACTTCTTAGCTTAGGTGATTGGTTTGATCCACCATTCACCTTTGCTTACTATGCAGACAAAGAAAATGAATTGTTTTGTCTAACCGCTGATGAAACCATCCTACCTAACCTCAGTAGTTCCTTAGCTTTCTAGTTTTTCTATCTTTTTAGTTTGGTCATTCCTAGCTTACATAAAAAGGAAAAATGAGCAATGTTTCTGCAAGGTTCAAGCTCGTTAAAAAATAAACCCACTTATGAGTAATGTTTCCACAAGGTTCAAGCTCGTTAAAAAGTAAACCCGCCTATGAGCAATGTTTTTGCAATGTTCAAGCTCGTTAAAAAATAAACCCGCCTATGAGAAATGTTAACGCAAGGTTCAAGCTCATTAAAAAATAAACCCGCCACTGAGCATAGTTTCTGTTGGTTCAAGCTCATTAAAAAATGAATCCACCCTCAGTAAATAACCTTTGTGATTGCCCTGCTTTCAGCCTTTTGAACCTTGGTTGTGTTCTTGCTATCACCTCCATTCTTTTGGCCGATCATACACTTCCACTTGATTTTTTACATTTTTGAGGAATAGCTGCAACGAGTGGTTCTATTAGCCACCCTCTTAACATCACCATGTTTTGAGAAGTTCCAAGCTTACCTAGAACCAATTGCTACCCTAAACACCACTCATTCCTCAAAAAATGAGTCCACTTTAAACTCCTTTCAGACTCATTAAATATGAAAATATTTTCGAGCTATTGGCCTCTCCAGCTTGCTAAAGTGATTGGAGGTGCCATCCCTCCTGTATATTTTAATCTTTTTCAGACCTGAGGGATTATCTCACGAAAAATTTCGAGCGCTTGTCTTTTCAGCTCGCTAAAGTTATCAAAAAAATCATCCCTTTCGTATTATTTTATCCTTTTTCGGACTTAAGGGATTATGCTACAAAAAAGAACTACTAGAGTTTCCTTTTCGTCCCTTTTCAAACTCTCTAAACATGAAAAGGACTAAGTTATCTTTGTCTTTAAACTCGTTAAAATAATAGTGACAAACTTGTCCACCTAGACAAGAATGAGTTTTACTGTCGCGAGACTCGCTAAAACATAGCTACAGGTTTGCCCGAAGGGAAAATTATAGAACAAGCATAATATGTTATCCTCCTCAAGCTTGACAAAAATAAAGAGGTACTGGTCAACAATGACTGGGGAAAAAGGGAAGAAAACTTAAAGAGTTTTATTGGTAGCAGGTCGCTCTTGAACATGACACTTTCACTCCATCACCATGATTGGGTAGGGTTGGGTTATTCCGTTCATCGGTCATATCACCATTGGTCCTCCATACCATCCATATTTTGTGGTTAATGCTATCAATCCATCTCAGTGTTGCTGATATGTTCAAGAGAAGTCCTTCAGAGAATTCACCATCCAGTTAATGTCTCATCAACTGCAGTACCTTCACCCTCCATTTTTCATGGCCGCCATTCCTGAACCTTGTATCATCAGATCATTTTTCACCTCCAAAAAATCATTTGCTTTGTTTCGTCTCCTTGATGTGGGATACATTAAGGCCCTCCTACGACGAGTTACTTCTTTCAACATCAGATCATTATCCAAGAAGTTGGCTTTGAAACAACCCTTTCAGTAGTTTGAAGCTTGCATGCCTCAATGGCGAGTTTCTCACTTCTGGAGACAGGTTTACATCAATGGCCTTCGACTAAAAGATTTTGTGTGGTGTTCTACATCGGGTCATATATTCACACCACGTGAATTGTACTGTAGTACGTTGAGGGTCATTATCATTATCAGTGATTCCTCTCGCATATGTTAACAGCTTACATTATTGGTTGGTAATCAGGTGATGTCTATCCATGTTCAACTTCAGGACATCTTTTCACATGGATCAACTTGTACATCAGGCGAAGATTGAATGAGTTTGAAGACCCTGGATCTAGTTTCATCCATCCGAGCTACAATATATTTAGGAATATAAAGACATCAAATGTATATAGAAGCTGCACAAATGATCATCCAAGCTAAGGGATGATGACTCTACATATAAATAATCACCAATCTGCAACTACAGACAATTATCTGTTCTATGTACATGAAAATGAATTTATAAAGCTGAGCATGGGAATGTCTGCCTCAGCTAGATCATGGAAAATTATATTGTGATGATGTATTGTATTGTATCTTATACAGGTCACCTTCCAGGTCGAATACCTCGGATCCTCATGATAAAGCATTTCACCCGACATCAAAAGATCTACGACTTCATGCTTTAGGGGGAAACTGTTATAGACATATTTGGGCACTGCAACCCCAATCTTATATCTCGATAAACCAAGGTCTCTTTAACCCCTAAAAGTGTTGTTTCATACCCTAAAGGATCATGGTCGACTGATTACATCATTCCCCAGAAGTTTCACCTGAAAAACAACTCAGAACTGACCAAAACTGGACCATACTGACTGCTCCACTGTCAAGGTGCGATGCATACTGACTCCTACACTATCCAGGTGTGATGCCTACCGAAGAGGCCTTTTGTGGGGTGCGATGAGCAAGAATTGACAAATGTCTGAGACAGTTTGCTAAGTGGATACTCATGGAATATTCTAGAAACTTCTCCAATGACACTTGCCTCTCTAAATTTGCCCAGGGATGAGTAAGAGATCCAAGAAATCTCCATGTGGAACCACGAAAAACAAGAGGAATGACACTAATCAAAAATCTAGAGGTGACTCACACCCTTGTAGACATCTATAAATGGATCCCTCATCTGAGAGATCTAGAAGCTAGAATTTTGTACTTTGTAAGAAAGTGTTGACAGTTTGTCCTTGAGAAGGAACATTGTATTGTTGGGTGATCTTGCTTTTCATGATGTGAAGAGGGATTTGATGCTAGGGGGATGACGATGGATCAGACAGCTGGGTTGTAATCCTCTCTTCTATTATTAATAAAGTTCTTTGAGTTTTCCTCCATACAATCGTGTATTTGTGAATGTTATTATTTGTAAATGCCATTGCATTCTCATTGTATTTCTTATTCTACAATGCTTATGATATCATAGATCGAGATGATTTGATGGTGTTGTGTTGCTTCATTTCTACAGGTATTCTCTAAGTGGGACAAGTTGGAGAAGAGTTGCAAGCTTTGTCAAGGAGGAGAGAAATCAAGCAAGGAGTCAAGCAGAAGATCCAAGTTGGTCCCTTTATTTCTCTCTTATCTATCATACATAGAGGAAATCACAAATTACTTTGATTGTTTGTTTCTAGGATAGCTTCCAATCCTAGTGGGACCAGTAGATCGAAAAGACACTAGTTTTCCCATAAACACCCTTGTCACTCCCTCTCTCTCTCTACCTTTATCCCTCTATGTCTTTCTTCTTCCTTCCCTCTCTCTCCCCCGTCTCTTCCCTTCACTTTGCTTGCTATCATCACTTGGGTCCTTAGTTAAGATATATCTATGTTGTTTCTTACTAATATTTGTATTATATAAATTCCACATCTTTAAACACAAAAGTATTCTCATTTTTAATTTTATTAAAACCTTAATTTAATTTATATGGGAATAATTTTAATAGTCGTGAGTATAGAGGGTTTATATATATCTCAAAACTAATTACAACCCTTTTCTTATTAGCTTCAAATAAAAAATATTATAAAATTAGATTAAAATATTTTTATTGTGAAATAAGTTATGGTTTTTGGGCATGTGGTATTGATAAAGCATGATATTGGCCTATGGTATTGTAACAAAGCCTATTTACAAGTTAATGATATCCATGGTAAAGTGGGGGTGAATATTGATGGTTAAGAATCTTGTCATATTGTTATAAAATATTTAAATTGTGAAATAAGATATGATTTTTCGGCATGTGGTATTGATAAGCCATGGTATTAGCCCATGCTATTGTAACAAATCCTATTCACAAGTTCATAATATCAATGACAAAGCAGGGGTAAATATCCATGATTAAGAATCCTGTCATATTCTTATAAAATATTTTTATTTTGAAATAAGTTATGTTTTTTGGAAATGTGATATTGATAAGCCATGGTATTGGCCCATGGTATTGTAAAACAATCTATTTCCAAGTTAATAATATCCATGGTAAAGTAAGAATGAATATACATGGTTAAAAATATTTTCATATTATTATAAAATATTTCGATTGTGAAATAAGTTATGTTTTTAGAGCATGTGGTATTGATAAGCCATAGTATTGGCCCATTGTATTATAACAAAACCAATTTTTTACAAGTTAATAATATCCACTGTAAAGTGGGGGGTGAATATCCATGGTTAAGAATCTTGTCATATTGTTATGAAAAATTTTGGTTGTGAAATAAGTTATGGTTTTTGGGCTTGTGGTATTGATAAGCCATGGTATTGGCTCATGGTATTGTAAAAAAACCTATTCACAAGTTAATAACAAAATCAAAATATAACAAATTGAATTTTATTATTTTTATTATTAATTGAGCCAACATTTAGATTTTTGCACTCATCCCCATACTTTTGAGTGCAAAAATATATTTCCAAAAGTTAATAATATCCATGGTAAAGTGAAAATGAATATCCATGGTTAAGAATATTTTCATATTGTTATAAAATATTTTGATTGTGAAATAAGTTATGTTTTTAGAGCATGTGGTATTGATAAGCCATAGTATTGGCCCATGGTATTATAACAAAACCAATTTTTTACAAGTCAATAATATCCACTCTAAAGTGGGGGGTGAATATCCATGGTTAAGAATCTTGTCATATTGCTATAAATATTTTGGTTGTGAAATAAGTTACGGTTTTTGGGCTTGAGGTATTGATAATCCATGGTATTGGCTATTGGCTCATGGTATGTCATATTGTTATAAAATATTTTGGTTGTGAAATAAGTTACAGTTTTTGGGCTTGAGGTATCGATAATCCATGGTATTGGCTATTGGTTCATGGTATTGTACCAAAACCTATTCACAAGTTAATAACAAAATCAAAATATAACAAATTGAATTTTATTATTTTTATTATTAATTGAGCCAACATTTAGATTTTTGCACTCATCCCCACACTTTTGACTTTTATTATTATTATTACTATTATTCTTTAACTAAGACCATATTTAGAATTGTTTACATACTTACATTACACCTACACATCTACTCTATACTCTATAAATATTGTATTTATTGCTTTTTAGGGTGGGAAATTTTAACATTTTTGAAAAAATTCAACCTTAATTTTGATGTAACAAAGCCCTTTTGTTGTAGCATTTTTTGGTTTTGATAAGGTAGAATAAAATAGTCAAAAAATAAAAAATATTTTGAAAAAATGTTAAGTTAGGATATGGACATAATAATAGTGAACAAAATGTTTTTGAAAATATTCTGATGATGATGTCCATATCAAAGAAAATGTTAGGTTAGAAAGAAAGAAAACAAATAAACTCTAAAAGTGAGCAAGTTTAAATGTCACTACTATGTTTCTGCAAAATAATGGTTGTGTGCAGCTTGTCATAAATGCCACAACCCATGACAGTCAGATAGTTTAATTTTGACTACTTCGTGCTTTAAATTTGATGTTATAGCTAGAGAGTAAAGAAATGGCCAAATTGTTTAATCTTGGAAGATCAATAGTTAGGTAGAGAATAATTTTGATGTTATAGTTAGAGAGTAAAGAAATGGCCAAACTATTTAATCTTAGAAGATCAGTAGTTAGGTAGAGAATAATAAGGTGTTCATCCGTTTAATCTGAGCTCTTAGATGTTATAAGGTTAGAATTAGATAGTTTTCTTTTGCAAAATAAACAGAAAGGAAAAGGGTTTGCTAGCTTAAATGCACCCATTAAGTGAAGAAAAATGATAGGATAAGCAAAGGGTAAGTAGAAGAAAGGTTGCATAAGTATGATAATTCATTGGACAAATGTACATTTAGCATGTTTTACCATATGTTTCTATGTCCATGATGCAATTACACAAAGCAAATGAAGGTCTACAAGATCAATTAATTAACTTCCATCGTCCTCATTCATCCCTATATTTACTAATTTCCCCTTCCCACCTTCATACAGTTCATATTCATGCATTTTCGATAAAAACCTCTTTTCCTAAGGTCAAAATCTTTTTTTCCTAGGAAAAGTGAAAATCGCATGTTAAATCCCCTTTTACCCTAAAAACCCACAAAAAGTTGTTTAGCCTAAGTGTGTGTGTGTGTGTGTATATATATATATATATATAGAGAGAGAGAGAGAGAGAGAGAGATAGATATAGATATATATGCGAAAATCAAATAACCCTTGAAAAGCATTATACTTAGTGTATTTCCCCTTTTCCACTCATATTTCATATATTTCCCCTTTCCACTCATATTTAATATTAACTCTAACCTATAGTATTACAATATCCTTAAGATTTCCCTTTCTCATATATATTAACTCCCTTTATTAAAATATCCTGAAACCTTTAGGTTTATTATAAAACTATGTATTAAATAAAACATCGCATATCGCAGATCGCAAGGCTTTCAAGATGAATACACTCTCCTCCGCATTGTGATATGCGATGCACGATAGACCCGGACCCAACTAAATATATATCATAATACATTACCCATTTTGCATCCGCCTCCATCGCAAGCTCCTGGCTAAAGCATTACCCTCTGCCATTGCGATCTCTAATTGCGATGGGAACCCAAACCCAATGGAAATATATTTCATTTTTTATTTCCATATCGCATCTAGTCCTTATTGCATTCCTTTGCGATGGTCCTTTCTTAGCTAAACCCCTATTTCAATATGCGATGGGAGCCCAAACCCGACACCATTTATTTGCCCACATTCATATTATTTCAAATCCACCACATCTGTTTTCCAAAGGGTGTCTTTGTTAAAATGTTTTTATGGTTTAAACATAAAACCCCACTAATCTTTGTTTTTAACCATAATAAAGCCCATACCACCATGATTAATTGTTGGGCCCCTCCATTTCTCTTTCCTCTTCCCTCCACGTTGGTCTTTCACTTCACCACCATTTGATCAAATCCATTCAAATCTATTGACCCTCAGTAATTTTAGGTTGGTTCTTTGTATGAGCATTACCCACCCAAAAAGCAGTATTCCACTTACCTCCCCTTGCTATGTATCAGGCTCATATTATATCGAGTGACCCCTACCAAAACTTCTTGCGCCTCATAAGCAATGCGATGAAATTTGGAAACCAAAACCACCTCCCAAATAACGACAAAACGGCCACTGTTCACTTTGCGCCATAATCCGTAAAGTAGATTGTTTTTCCATTTAAACCAAAAAATCACCATTTTGCTTTGTTTCGCCTGTTTTCACAGTAAACCCTCCATAAGCCTCTACGACCAATAAATCCATTGTTTTACCTTCTGATACGCTTTGGACTCCTTCCAATATCCTTTCAAAGCTCAATAAATCCATTGATGTCCTCCTCTATCACCTATGTTTTCTTAACAATTTCTGTGTTTTGCAGGTAAAAACTTCTGTTCCAGGCTTACAAAGAAAAAATCCTACATACAGTTTGAAGACAAGTACGAAGATCTTACTGTTGAAAAACACAATAAAAAACTTAAAATGCACAGTAAAGGTAAAAAGGAACACATTAAAGGTTACTTAGCAGGGTCAAAGGATATTCACAGAGTTTAAAGAGTATCAGATAAAAGATCAAATGAAGGAATTAACCAGTGTAAAGGATACAAACAATCAAGCATCTTAAAGGGGCAAAATATCAAATAGCAAAGCTAGCACAACCTAAATAAAAAGGACAACAAGAAGCAGTTCAATAGCTGCCTCTATCTTCTTGTATGAATATCTTTCCTTTCCTAGAATAAATCTTAATCAGTTTTAGGATATTTCCTTAGTTTCATTATTGTATAAATAACTCTCTTCTCAAGTTATTATGGGTTCAAAGTTCAAGATTCATTGTTCATTGCTTGTTAAGTTGTGACTGTTCATTCTACTTTGAACATGGTTGCACCTTTGAAGGAAGCTTTTGTAGAAACTTGATGTACTCAATTTTTCTGGAACCTTAATACAAAGCAAAGGATTCTGAATTTGGTTTTACACAGTTTATGTTATCCTGTAAGTTTTTCTAGTTATCAATCATTATGTTTTTCTTCATATTCTTATGACTTATAGAGACATCTAGGTAGGAATAATTGTGTCTCAATTTATTCCTATAATCTCCTAAAGTGATCATCTATTAAGAGAATGGATTAATGAATTGTATGTTTAGCTAATCCCCTCTAATCAATAAATCATCAACATCTTTTGTAATCTTAAGTATATTTCCTTGAACCTTTGGAACGTAGTTTAGAAGGTTTTCATACTTATGATTGTTCTGTTTTACAGTCTAGAAATTGTGATAATCATATTATTGTATGTCTTCTTCTCACCATTATTTTGATCTATATCACTGTGTAAAGTTTTATAGTAGCCCTTTGTTGAGATATTAGTATTATCCAAAGGATTAAGTATTTCAATTCTACATCTGTCTTCATTCATTGATCTTCCAAAACTAAAACCAAAAACCCCAAAACAATTATTTTAGATGCTCTGGAATTTGTAGCTGACCTACTACTATCTCAGAGGTACAACAT
The DNA here is from genome assembly GCA_000404065.3 of Pinus taeda. Taxonomy (NCBI): domain Eukaryota; kingdom Viridiplantae; phylum Streptophyta; class Pinopsida; order Pinales; family Pinaceae; genus Pinus; species Pinus taeda. The sequence continues at coordinate 16,423 of APFE030820854.1, read as the reverse complement.
CAGACTGGCACTGCCACCGGGGATTCAAATTTCTTTTAAGTTTTCCTTGGGACAATGATATTCATTCATTCTTTCCCTTTAAGGTGATTAAAGGGTTTAGAAAGCTAAAAATCATTCACCTAGGTGACTCCACACTCCCAAGCTGGCACCTTTTAAACATACCAGATCTCGTTCAGAAGCTGACATAGTTAGTCCTCTGTCATATCCTGAAAGGCTTATGAGAAAAGCCAGTTCTAAAAGGGGGCACCAACCATCTTCTTCTTCCTCTTCAGTCCTACAGTCTGAAGAATTAGAATCATTTGACCCCTATAGTAATATTCCATCTGATCTTGATTACTCCCATTTATCACCTAGGGTTTTTGAACTTATAGATAAAGGAGTTGATTTTAAGTCATCCTTCCTTATTCATTCATTAGAATCTCATCCAATACCCACACTACCACCAGGATCACCTAAAACTGAATCTGCTTTGGGTGTCAATCTACCAAAATATAAACCCATAGATTTCATATCCCCTACCACCTATCATTTTCCTTCAATTTTTGACCGTCCTGAAGCTTCTTCTTCTGAAAAACCTAAGGATACCTTCTCTATATATTCCAATCCTCTCTTTGAATCAAAATAAGGTATTCCTTTACAGGTCCCAAAGTTAGTTCTTAAGACTCCTTTGAAGTCTTTCAGGAGATTTCCTCCTTTACCTCCAACTCATTCATCAAGCTCTGAATCACCATCTTCTTCCTCTACTTCTTCTTCATCTGCTACATCCACACAAACACCTCATACTCCACCTAGACAACCTCATATACCTCAAGCACCTCATACACCACTTGCTTCCATGGCTTTCCGGCCTATTATACAGGCTAGATATGTTGCCTTAGTCTTACCTAATAACCTTGATGCATTCCCAGCTGGATACTTAAAATACCTTCCAAAGTACAATGGAGAAACTGGTACCTTAGCTGAGGACCATCTTCAAGTTTTCCTAGACTTTGCAAACAACATGAATATTGAACAAGAAAACGTTATATGAGATTGTTTGTACTGTCACTTGAAGGAAATGTGAGGATTTGGTTTAGGCAATTACCAACAACTACCATTAGAAATTGGGAAGAGCTTACAACCATATTTAAAAATCAATGGGGTGTGAAAAAGGATCCTCTTTACTTCCTCATAGAATTTGAAGAGCTTAAAAGGAACTTCAGTGAACTAGTATCATATTTTATCAAAAGATTCAATAAACTCTATCACAAAATGCCTGCTGATTGTAAGCTCCCTGTAGCAACAGTTAAGTCTATATTTTCTAAAGCTTTTGATGATGACTTTGTTGTTATCCTACGAGAGAGAAATTCAAGAACTCTTAAGGATTTGCAAACAAATGCTATAGAATTAGAAGCAAATAGGGCAGCCTCAACTTCTTTAAAACTTAAGGAAGAAAAGGCCCAAAGAAAACTCAAATCTGTTCAAGAATCCTCTAGTTCCTCTAATACTAAATCAGAAGACTCAAAAATAGATGAAATAACATCTCTTCTTAGAAACTTATCAAATAGGATTTCAAATATTGAGACCCAACCTAGGACAATACAACAAAGAGTTACTAGACCTCAAAACCAAAATCAAGGTCAGTATAAAATAAATCCACCACTACAAATTCTTCAGAGACCTAGAAATGATCAACAGGTTCCTAATCCTTTATTAATATATGACCAACAACCTAATTATAATACTATGAAAATTACTGAAGATATTAATAGTATGTATTCTTCTTCCAATCAAACAACCATCATTACTCTCTCACAAAAAAAATCAGGTTCAAGAAGATTAGGAAGCTTCACAAGTCTCTAAATATCATGCTTTCTCTGAATTTTTAATTGCAAAGTTAAACAAGAGATATGATCTTAGGCCTAGGCCTAGTCTTGGGAGACCTCCAAAGGAAACTCCAGTAATTGAACCACGTACCAAAACTGTTGAAGCTCAAGCAACTCTTATTCAACCCTTAGATCAGTCAGTTGATACTACCCAAACTAGTAATAACATTTTGAATGCATTTAATGTTGAAAAATAATTAGAGAGGGTTAAGATCCCAATTCCACTGTTAGAACTTTCTGAAAACCCTGGTTACAAAAGCCAAGTCACAAAATGGATACAAAATACCTCGATTGACAGTGAAGCTGATGTCATAAGTCTACAAGATGAAAAACCAGAAATAGTTTTTGGCCCTAGTTTAGACATGATAGATGAGATAGTGTCTCCTTTCTATGTAATACTTAAAACAAATGATTCCATGTTATATAATTGTATGCTTGATTTAGGAGCATCACACAACCTTATGCCAAAATCTATCATGGACCATTTGAAACTCGACATAACTAAATCCTACCATGACCTGTACACCTTTGATTCTAAAAGGGTGCCCTGTTTGGGATTGATCAAGGATCTAGTGGTTACCCTTGCCCAAATTCCAGTGAAAAGTGTAGTACTTGATATTGTTGTCATAGATATCCCTCCCAAGTTTGGAATGCTCCTTTCTAGGTCTTGTTGTGCCAAATTAGGGGGAACTCTACAGATGGATATGTCATATGCTACTATTCTTGTTTATGGAGGAGAGCAAGTAAGATTATATAGAGAGGTAATATTTGTACATACTATTTGTAGAACTGACCAGCCAAGAAACCATCCAATTTATACAATAGATCAAGACTTTGGTTGTTTTCAACTCACTTCAAACCAACATAAAACTCAAGTCAAAATTGAAGAGGTAGTTGAAAGTCCTAAACCAAACCAAACTGATATTTGGAAACTGTTCTTTGATGGCTCTTGCACGAAGGATGGGGCAGGAGCTGGTGTAGTTTTAATTTCACTGGAAAAAGAAAATATAACCCAATCGTGTAAATTAGACTTAGAAGTTACAAATAATGTGGCTGAATATGAAGCTTTCCTTTTAGGATTGCAATTAGCCAAAAGCTTAAAAGTTCAAAATTTAAGTGTTTTTACTGATTCAAAACTTATTGTTAAGCAAGTAAGAAATGCTTGCCAGACCAAGCACCCTAGAATTAGGTCTGACCGAAATGAAGTATGGGATTCAATTGAAAACTTCTTTGATGCTTTTAATTTGACTCATATTCCCAGAGATCATAATATTCATGCAGATGCCTTAGCTGTCTCTACTAGCTCTTTTAAAATTCCTGATCATACTGATGTACTCTATTAGACACAAGTCAAATATAGGCCATCTATCCTAGATAATTTGAAACATTGGCAAATATTCGAAGATCATGAACATTTGAAATCATTTCTGCAGGTAATAGATGATTTTTCATTTCTACAAATTGATGAAGATATAATTGAAATAAATGAAAATACAGATGGAAATAATACTTCATATTTTAAAACCCAAATTAATAATCATGACATTATTCAATTATCTAGTAATTTTATTCCAAAAGGACTCACTCCTTTAAAAAGTTTGTTTAATCAAAATGATGTCCTCTGAAATCCTCAATCCATTTCTTCAGAAGATGACATAGAAGAGATTAATTTTGGAACTTATGAAGATATCAAAAACATCAAAATATGTGCATATCTAGACCCTGAGATCAAAGCTCAATATCTTAAGTTACTCCAAAATTATAAGGATGTTTTTTCTTGGACTTATGCTGATCTAAATACTTATGATACTTCATTAATACAACATAAGATTCCTTTGAAGCCAAAAGCAAAACCTTATCAACAGAAACTTAGAAGGATAAATCCAGCCCTTCTACCAATTGTAGAAAGGGAGATTAAGAAAATGCTAGATGCTCAGATCATCCTCCCTCTTAGATATTCTAATTGGGTTGCAAATCTAGTAACTGTTAGAAAGAAAAATGGAGAAATAAGGCTCTGTGTGGATTTTAGAAATTTGAAAAAAGCATCATTAAAAGATAATTATCATTTGCCCAAAATGGATCAGTTACTTCAAATGGTTTCAGGAGCACAAAGACTTTCTATGCTTGATGGTTTTTCAGGTTACAATTAGGTGAATGTTGATACAGCAGGCAGAGAGAAGACAACCTTTACTACACCCTGGGGTACATTCATGTACGCTAGGATGCCATTTGTCTTAACCAATGCTGGAGAAACATTTTAGAGAGCTATGGACATAGCTTTTATGGGTCAAGTAAATAAATTTGTGGTCATTTATCTTAATGACATAACTGCTTTTTCTAAATATGATCAGAAACATCTAAAGCACTAAATGAAGGTTTTTGACAGGTGTAGAAAATTTGGAATATCATTAAATCCTAAGAAGTCCTTGTTTGCTATCAATGAAGGAAAACTGCTAGGCCATATAATTTCAAAGGAGGGAGTAGTAATTGACCCCAAATCAGTATCTGCCATTGAAACATTGACCTTACCTAGACACAAGAAGGAGATTCAAGATTTTCTAGGAAAGATTAATTTTCTAAGGAGGTTTATTCAAAATTATGTAGAGATTGTAAAAGATATAACTGACATGCTCTGAAAGGACTATGAAGTCAAATGGGTTCCCTCTTCTAGGCATGCATTTGAACAAATTAAAATGGTTATCTCTAAATCTCCCACCTTAGCCAACCTTGATTATACTACGCCATTTAGTATTTTCTCTTTTGCCTCAAAAACAACCCTTGCTACTATTCTATTACAGAAAAATGAAGATCCCCATGACCAACCCATAGCCTTTTTCAGCAAGTTTATGAGAGATGTTGAGCTTAAGTATGACATCATTGAGAAGCAAACCTATGCCCTCATTCAAGCCTTGAAATCATTTAGAATGTATGTCTTACATTCACCTATTACTGGTTATGTTCCTAATAGTGTTGTGAAAATTTTCCTAACCCAACCAGACACAGATGGATCACTCAAATTCTAGAGTTTGATCTAACTATCAAGACAACCAAGCTAGTAAAAGGTCAAGGATTAGCCAAGATTCTAGCTGAATCCAACTACAAAGTACTTGGAATCAATTTTGTTTTATAAATACAAGGGAATAATACACAAGAACCTTCTATCCTTGCAAAAGGGGAGAATCCACAAGAACCTGCCCTTCATCCTAAAGGGGAGAATCCACAAGAACCTCTACCTTCAGAGCAGATCAGTCTTATACATGTTGATGAAAAATTCTTGTTGTCAAACTAGTATCAAGATATTATAAATTTCTTGATCCATTTTGAGTGTCCAACATCATTCTCCGAAACCCAGTTCAAAACCCTTAAGTTAAAATCAGTCAAGTACTGCATTATAATTGCAAATTTATACTAGAAAAATCCACTGAATATTTTTTTATTATGTTTAACAGAATCAGAAACTAAATGAATAATTGATCAGTTTCATACAGGATTTTGTGGGGGACATTATGCTTGGAGAGAAACATCATACAAGATTCTAAGGGGAGGATTTTATTGGCCCACATTGTTCTTACAAGTAGGGACAAAGGTCAGAGGTTGTGTTCCTTATCAAATGTTTGCTGGTAAACAAAAATTAGCAGCTCTTCCACTTGTTCTATCAGTAGTTTTAGCACCTTTTTCTCAATGGGGATTAGATTTTGTTGGAGAGATTCACCCCACTTTAAGTAAGCAGCATAGATGGATCCTCACTGCAACAGAATATTTTACGAAATGGGTGGAAGCAATTCCAGTAAGAAATTCTACTGATTCAATAGTAATTAAGTTTATTGAGGAGAATAGCTTATCTAGATTTGGTTGCCCAACTCAAATTGTCACTGATAATGCAACAAATTTTTCTAGTGTTAAAATGATTGAATTTTTCCAGAAATATCAGATTCTATTACATCATTCAACTCCATACTACCCTCAAGGTAATGGCCTTGCAAAGTCATCAAACAAAATTCTGGCAAAGGTAATCAAAAAGACTCTAGCTGATCATAAGAAGAGCTGGGATTCACATTTGATTTATGCAGTATGGGCAAACATAATTACCCCAAAGAGATGAACTGACAAATCTCCATTTTAGTTAGTCTATGGTAAAGATGCAATTTTCCCTACCAATTTGGCCTTCCCTATTTTAAAATTCCTGCAGGATTCAACAGATGAACCCGATGATTTTTCAAGAAGAATAAATAATATTATTGAACTTAATGAAAACAGAGATGAAGTTCAATACCAATTGTATAAATATCAAAATAAGATGAAGGCCCTATTTAATAGATGAGTCAGGGAAAGGGACTTTGAGGAAGTTGATTTAGTTCTAAGATGGGATGCCAGGAGAGAAGAGAAAGGAAAGCATGGAAAATTTGAAAATCAATGGTTTGGACCTTTAGCAATTGCTAAAGTCAAGGGTAACAACACTTTTGTGCTACAGAATCTTGAGGGGCTATATTCCACTTATCCTGTAAATGGAAGGTTTCTCAAACATTACATTCAATACTAAGAAGCTGAAATAGTTTTCATTGTAAATACTCTGGTTTTCTTTTACCTTTCAAGATGTCAGTGTGATTTTCTTTACAGCAAGGACTCCATAGCCCGAGGAGAAGGAACATGGATCTACAGGTTCTTTGCATTCTATAGGAGAAACCAGTCCCCAGATGGAGCCAACGTGTAGCATTTTTTGGTTTTGATAAGGTAGAATAAAATAGTCAAAAAATAAAAAATATTTTGAAAAAATGTTAAGTTAGGATATGGACATAACAATAGTGAATAAAATGTTTTTGAAAATATCCTGATGGGATGTCCATATCAAAGAAAATGTTAGGCTATAAGTCCTAAAAAATAAAGACAAAAATAAAATGTTAGGTTAGAAAGAAAGAAAACAAATAAACTTTGAAAGTGAGCAAGTCTAAATGCCACTACTATGTTTCTGCAAAATAATGGTTGTGTGTAGCTTGTCATAAATGCCACAACCCATGATAGTCAAATAGTTTAATCTTGACTGCTTCATCCTTTAAATTTGATGTTATAGTTAGAGAATAAAGATCTGGCCAAACTGTTTAATCTTGGCAGATCAGTAGTTAGGTAGAGAATAATAAGGTGCTTATCAGTTTAATCTGAGCCCTTGGATGTTATAAGGTTAGAATTAGATAGTTTACTTTTGTAAAATAAACAGAAAGGAAAAGGGTTTGCTAGCTTAAATGCACCCATTAAGTGAAGAAAAATGATAGGATAAGCAAAGGGTAAGTAGAAGAAAGGTTGCAGAAGTATGATAATTCATTGGACAAAATGTACATTTATCATGTTTTACCATATGTTTCTATGTCCATGATGCAATTACACAAAGCAAATGAAGGTCTACAAGATCAATTAATTAACTTCCATCATCCTCATTCATCCCTATATTTACTAATTTCCCCTTCCCACCTTCATACAGTTCATATTCATCCATTTTCCATAAAAACCTCTTTTCCTAAGGGCAAAATCCTTTTTGCCTAGGAAAAGTGAAAACCCCATGTTAAATCCCCTTTTACCCTAAAAACCCACAAAAAATTGTTTAGCCTAAGTGTATATATATATATATATATATAATATATATATATATATATATATATATATATATATATATATATATATATATATATATTATATATATATATATATATATATATATGGCAAAAATCAAATAGCCCTTGAAAAGCATTATACTTAGTGTATTTCCCGTTTTCTGCTCATTTTTCATATATTTCCACTTTCCGCTCATATTTCATATTAATGCTAACCTATAGTATTAAACCCTTAAAAGTTCCCTTTCCTGTATATATTAACTCCCTTTATTAAAATATCCCAAAACCTTTAGTTTTATTATAAAACTATGTATTAAATAAAACATCGCATATCGCGGATTGCAAGCCTTTCAAGATGAATACACTCTCCTCCGCATTGCAATATGCGATGCAGGATAGAACCAGACCCGAAGAAATTTATATCATAATAAATTACCCATTTCACATCCACCTCCATTGCAAGCTCCTGGCTAAAGCATTACCCTCCGCCATTGTGATCTCTGATTGCGATGGGAACCCGGACCCAACGCAAATATATTTCAAGTTTTATTTCCATATCGCGTCTGGACCTTATCACATTCCTTTGTGATGGGCCTTCCTTCACTAAACCCGACTGCTATATGTGATGGGAGCCTAGACCTGACGCCATTTATCCACCCGCATTCATATTATTTCAAGTCCATTATATCTGTTTTGCTAAGGATTTCTTTGTTAAAATGTTTTTATGGTTTAAACATAAAACCCCACTAATCTCGGTTTTTAACCATAATAAAGCCCATACCACCATGATTAACTGTTGGGCCCCTCCATTGCTCTTTCCTCTTCCCTCCGCTGCTCTTTTGCTTCACCACCGTTCGATCAAATCCATTCAAATCTATCGACGCTCAACAATTTTGGGTTGGCTCTTTGTACGAGCATTACCCGCCCGAAAAGAAATATTTCACTCACCTCCTCTTGTTACGTGTCAGGCTCAGATTATATCGGGTGACCCCTCCCAAAACCGCTCATGCCTCATAATCGATGCGATGAAAACCAAAACCACCTCCCACATAACGACAAAACGGCCACTATTCACTTTGCGCCATAATTCGTAAAGTAGACAGTTTTTCCATTTAAACCAAAAAATCAACATTTTTCTTTGTTTCACCTATTTGCATAAGCCTCTGCGACCAATAAAACCATTGTTTTACCTTCTGATACGCTCTGGACTCCTTCCAATATCCTTTCAAAGCTCAATAAATCCATTGATGTCCTCCTTTGTCACCTATGTTTTCTTAACAATTTCTGTGTTTTGCAGGTAAAAACCTCTGTTCCAGGCTTACAAAGAAAAAAGCCTGCATATAGTTTGAAGACAAATACGAAGATCTTACTGTTGAAAAACACAGTAAAAGACCTAAAATGCACAGTAAAGGTTACTCAGCAGGGTCTAAGGATATTCACAGAGTTTAAAGAGTATCAGATGAAAGATCAAATGAAGGAATTAACCAATGTAAAGTATACAAACAATCAAGTAGCTTAAAGGGGAAAAATATCAAACAACAAAGCCAGCACAACCTGAATAAAAGAGACAGCAAGAAGCAATTCAATAGTTGTTCCTATCTTCTTGTATGAAGATCTTTCCTTTCCTAGAACAAATCTTAATCAGTTTTAGGACATTTCCTTAGTTTCATTATTGTATAAATAACTCTCTTCTCGGGTTATTATGGGTTCGAAGTTCAAGATTCATTGTTCATTGCTTGCTAATTTGTGACTGTTCATTCTACTTTGAACTTGGTTGCACCTTTGAAGGAAGCTTTTGTAGACACTTGATCTACTATGTTTTTGTGGAACCTTAATACAAAGTAGAGGATTTTGAATTTGGTTTTACACAGTTTGTGTTATCCTGTAAGTTTTTCCAATTATCAATCATTATGTTTTTATTCATATGCTTATGACTTATATAGATATTTAGGTAGGAATAATTGTGTCTAAATTTATTCCTATAAGCTCCTGAAGTGATCATCTATTAAGAGAATGGATTAATGAACTATCTATTTAGCTAATCCCCTCTACTCAATAAATCATCAACATCTTTTGTAAGCTTAAGTATATTGCCGTGAACCTTTGGAACATAGTTTAGAAGGTTTTCATACTTATGATTGTTCTGTTTTACAATCTGGAAACTGTGATAATCATATTATTTTCTGTCTTCTTCTCACCACTATTTTGATCTATATCACTGTGTAAAGTTTTATAGCGCCCTTTGCTGACATATTAATATTATCCAAAGGATTAAGTATTTCAATTCTACATATGTCTTCATTCATTGGTCTTCCAAAACTACAACCAAAAACCCCAAAATAATTATTTTAGATGTTCTGGCATTGGTAGCTGACCTACAACTATCTGAGAGGTACAACACCTCCTAATTTCAATCTTCATTTACTTTCTAAAACAAGTAGTATATTTTCACTTTTCATAGGGTGGAGGGAAAAATAGTACATATTTTCACTTTTCACAGGGCGGGAGGGAAAACGATATTGAAGAGAGTTGTCAATTAAATTTTCATTTCTCATAAGGTAGAGGCGGGGAAAAATAGTAGCATATTTTCACTTTTCATAGGGAAGGAGGGACAACGAGATTGAAGAGAGTTGTGAATTAAGGTTTTACCAGTAGTAGATTGATATCGAACCCCACAATTAGATCTTCAATCCATTAATGGTGCCTAGTTATGTTTCATTTCTAACCTCTCTACATTTACACCTGAATTTTAGTCTTCTTCCACATAGGGAGGATTACACACCTCAGATGTCTGGTTCAAAATTCACTATTTTTTTCATCCTTCCTTTTAATTTTATGAGTAGCATATTTTCACTTTTCACATGGCAGGAGGGAAAACGAGATTGAAGAGAGTTGTGAATTAAGGTTCAGGGAAAATGAGATTGAAGAGAGTTGTGAATAAGGTTTTACCAGTAGCATACTAATATCGAACCCCACCATTGGATCTTCAATCCATTAATGGCGCCTATGTATGTTTCATTTCTAACCTCACTACATTTCCACCCCACTTATAGTCTTCTTCCACACAAGGAGGACTTGTTAAAAATTCACTATTTTTTTCATCCTTTCTTTTAAGTTTAAGAGTAGCATACTTTCACTTTTCACAGGGTGAGAGGGAAAACGAGATTGAAGAGAGTTGTGAATTAAGGTTTTACCATAACAGACTGATATCGAACCCCACCATTGGATCTTCAATCCATTAGTGGCACCCAGGTATGTTTCATTTCTAACCTCGCTACATTTCCACCTCACTTTTAGTCTTCTTCCACACAGGGACGAGTACACACACCTTAGATCCCCCACCATTGGATCTTCAATCCATTAATGGCGCCCAGGTATGTTTCATTTCTAACCTCGCTGCATTTACACCCAACTTTTAGTCTTCTTCCACACAGGGAGGAGTACACACACCTTAGATATCTGGTTCAAAATTCATTATTTGTTTCATCCTTGTTTTTAAGTTTACGAGTAGCATATTTTCACTTTTCACAAGGCGGGAGGTAAAACAAGATTGAAGAGAGTTGTGAGTTAAGGTTTTACCTCTTCAATCCATTAATGGCGGCCAGGTATTTTTCATTTCTAACCTCGCTGCATTTCCACCCCACTTTTAGTCTGCTTCCACACAAAAAGGACTGGTTCAAAATTCACTATTTTTTTCATCCTTTCTTTTAAGTTTAAGAGTAGAATATTTTCACTTTTCACGGGATGAGAGGGACGAGATTGAAGAGAGTTGTGAATTAAGGTTTTACCATAACAGACTGATATCGAACCCCACCATTGGATCTTCAATCCATTAGTGGCACCCAGGTATGTTTCATTTCTAACCTCGCTACATTTCCACCCTACTTTTAGTCTTCTTCGACATAGGGAGGAGTACACACACCTTAGATCCCCCACCATTGGATCTTCAATCCATTAATGGCGCCCAGGTATGTTCCATTTCTAACCTCGTTGCATTTACACCCAACTTTTAGTCTTCTTCCACACAGGGAAGAGTACACACACCTCAGATATCTGGTTCAAAATTCATTATTTGTTTCATCCTTGTTTTTAAGTTTACGAGTAGCATATTTTCACTTTCCACAGGGCGGGAGGTAAAACAAGATTGAAGAGAGTTGTGAGTTAAGGTTTTACCTCTTCAATCCATTAATGGCGCCGAGGTATTTTTTATTTCTAACCTGTAATATCCCTCCCTTTA
>APFE030820849.1:0-50324 GCA_000404065.3 Pinus taeda | reverse complement strand
TCATGTGATGACGTATCACTTATGGTGTTCGTCTAATTCATGGCTCGATGACTCGATTCGGCTTCGCCTCTTTCAGAGGACTCTCACTGGTTCTGCCGCTAAATGGTATATTGAATTGACCCGCACGTCATTTCAAGATTTTAATTCGTTGGCCATGGCATTTCTTACTCACTTTCAGCTACCCATTCGGTACGAGACAAGGACTCACCTCCTTACGTCTCTTAAGCAGGATACAGCTACGCATATCTCCGATCATATACATGAATGGAGAAGGCGTCGCAGGTTGATCAAGTTTTGGATCCCTGATCAACTCCTCACCGACTGGTTCACGACTTCCTTTGTCCCTAAGATTGCACAGGACATTGCTATGGGAGCTTGTGTAACTGAAGAGCAATCAATCGCGCGCGCTCAGTACCTGGACTTAGTTTACTCTCAGTCTGGTACCTTGTATGAGTATTTTTCGGACGCCCCAAGGCCCGGTACATCCAAGGCTCCGCCGAAGCCATCTGTCGATGGAGTCATTGGCTCTGTGAGCCTGGCCTCTAAAAAATCATCGTCGAACCCTGGGAAGCAAAAGTCAAGTGCATCTAACGAAAACACTTCTCAGGGTGGTTTAAATTCTGGTAACACTTCCGAGGTCAACGCCGTCCAGTCCACCATGGTGGGCAAGGCCTCGAAAGGAAAGAAAAAGGAAAAGGGGAAAGGAAAAAATAAATCCGAGCAACCTAAACAGGAATCCTCTAAACCTCCAGCCGAGGAAGGAGCTAAGTGCAAACCCAAGTATCCCTGCCTCATTTGTGAGGAGGATCACTACACTAAGGACTACCCCAGGTGGTCCGAAGTTAGTCATTTGTTGAAGGGTGCTCCTGGGGTCCCTGCGGTTCTTAAAGAACCCTTTCCCTCTCAGCAAACTCAAATGGTGGCTGATCCGTCTTCTTCTCCCTTCGGTTCCCAGGTCTTCATGGCTGGATCTATTCATGTTCATGTAACGAATCGAGCGAAGGAGTATCCGTCGTCCGCCGGGAAGGAGCCAGAGGTTCCCTCAAGTGCTCCTTCGTCCAGCTCTGGTCCCCTCCATATAGAGAGACCGAGTACTGAGACGACAATCCGACCCCCTCCTAAAGGGGTACTCAGAAGATCTTCTTACAATCCGAATGCTCGTGCTGCCCAACACTACAGCATCGTAGAGGACTTAGCGCAGGCTCCGTCGGCTATGTCTGCCTTAGAGGTCCTTCAGAGCTGCCCCCCCCAGAGGAAGTCCCTGCTATCGGCCATCGGTGGCATCGACCCAGCGGACTCGGATCTGATTACCTTCGACCTCGAGAGCCATGTTCCTCGACTGCCTCATCAGATCACTTTTCTCATTCAAGTCGTCATCAATTCCAAAATGATCCATCATACAGTTATTGATGAAGGCGCATCAACCTGCATTATGTCTATTGCTTGTTGGAAAGCGATTGGGTCCCCGACTCTGAGCCAGTCTCCAACGACCTTGGAAGCTTTCGATGGGAGAGAATCCCGTCCTTATGGTATTCTTCAACGATTACCAATCACCTTAGAAGGGAAGACCGTGGAAGTAGAAGTTGAGGTTGTTGACGCAAATCTCACGTATAACCTCCTTCTGGGCCGGAGTTGGACGTATGCGATGCGCGCCGTGGCTTCATCCCTCTTCCGTGTCATTCGTTTCCCTCATCAGGGGAAAATTGTCACGGTTGACCAGCTTTCCTTCTTCGCTTCCTCTTCTGAGGGAAATGTACCGTTCGTTGAACATACCGTTCCTTTTGAAAGTGTGGGATCCAGGCTTTTTAAAGACCCTACCCTCATGGGTGTCTTCTCGCTCCCTCCTCCGAACCTTGCTTCGCTCAGCTTGGTTTCTGCTCGCTCTGATCCTTCATTGCACTCTGTTGCAACCCTCGGTCTTTCCGCCAATGGGGGCACTGATCTTCTAGCTTGTAAACCTCGCTCGGCCGGGGGGCATGGGCAGATCATCAGTGCCGTTGATCATTTTATACAACAAGCCGAGCGATGCCTACATTATCTAGGTCGGTTATGCATCAATGAAATAAGGCAAAGTCCTGAGAAGGGCTTGACTTGAATCAAGTATCATGCGAGCTTTTTATTTTTGTACATACGTATGCTTTTAGTGTGTTGTGTGTGTGCATGTTTATTAAGTTTTTATCTCAGTGTGTCGGCGTGATTGCCGCTTATTGTGTCTTTTGCTTCTTGAACAGATGTCTGGATCGCCTTACGTTGGTTTCGCTGATGGTGCTTCCTGCAGTACTCATAATCTGTCATCTGCGGCATGGGTGATCTACGATCCTCATGGTGAGTTAGTAGATATTCAAGGGGTGTGTCTGGGTTGTACAACGAACAATGTGGCTGAATATAGTGCTGTAATTGAATTATTAGCCGAGGCGATTAACCTTGGAATCAGCTCATTGGTTGTAAACTTAGATTCGCAACTTGTAGTCCACCAGCTCAACGGATGATATTCCGTCAGAGATCATCGCATTTTAAGGTTGTATTTACGTGTTAATTTATTGGAAAGAGATTTTGATTATATTACTTATCATCACATTCCAAGAAGACTTAATGCAGTAACCGATGCATTAGCTAACTATGTGTTGGACAGACATTTGCATAATATGTAAATCAACATAATACAGGAAGCATAAGATACAATAAAAACACCATGTATATATATATATATATATATATATATATATATATATATATATATAATATATATATATATTATAATATATATATAGATCGTGTGGCGCACTGAGGCGCTCAAAAATATAATGTACATGTCTGGATAGAGTCTGTGTTCTCCATACATCTGAAACACATGTCTCTCAAAAAATATATGCAGAAAATAAAGCCTAGGAGCCTAAGCACGGTGGTGCTCATGATAGCACATCACCGCTCGCACCAATCGTCTCAACAGACGATGGACGCGAGTCGGCACCCCTACTGTGTGCCTCTATTAAGCGAAAGGAACATCTACCAATCTGGCATAACCGAGAATCCCTTGGGCAAGCCCCTCGAGATTCTGTATCAGCACCTTCCCCACGACACCTCCTGCCTGTGGGTCGGCTGCGTGTTGGCCTCTTCGCGCTGTAGGGGATAGCCCGGCTGGTCGCTCTGGGCCCACATCTGCATACACATATAATCATCATTAGAACAGGCATGTATTAAAAAAGACAAAAAAAATGAAAAACATCAAAATCAAGGAGTTCATACCTAGCTCCTCCTCCCATTCCTCCCCCTCTGGTAGTGAAAGGTCTGGGTCTCCCATGAAACTGGTCCCTGCATACGGCCAATCCTGGATCACGATCAGCTGTCGTTGGAGCCATATGAAGAACTTGGGATGCCATGACATCTCCTCGCCTCCTCCTCCTCTGGGCATCAATGCTGCCCAGCGAGCCATTCTAGGCTCTTGTGGCAATGGATCTACCACCACAGCTCTCTGAATCTGGAAGAGTGGTATTTGTTCCAGGAAGAACGATACCACAATCGAACCATATGCAAATTGTTTCGTCTCCGCTCGCTTGCAATTTGTGAGCCGCCTCTTAATGTTAGTAGTCACAGCTGCAGCCCAGTTAAAGATGGTCGGACTGAGGCATTCATTCGCTAGGATCAGGTGGTTCTTGCTGGCCTCGTGGGGTGCTTGTACCCCAGCTGCGCGTGTGATGGTGAAGAGGATGGCTTTCAGAGTCAAATCCCGGATGGTGTTGATTAACACCTTAGCACTCCGCTGCCCGAATTGTGCTTCCGGGCACACTCGAGCTTTCACTCACCAACCTTCTCCCCAGAAGGTCTACTACCAGTCAGAATAGGAACCGCCCCTCTCCGTGACAATCCCGTGATGAAGTATACATCGGAGACCTCGAGCTCTAAGGTCTGATTCTGCAGACGAAACACTTGGTTGTCTACGTCCCAAGCATCAATGATAAACTGGAGCAACTCAGGTTGCGACCACATGTATGATGTGAGGAAGAACTTCTTAAGGCCACAATCCCTCAGGGCGTTCATGCACCCTTCATCCTCAATGGCTAAGGCATCCACAATGTCATGTTCTTGCTCTTTCCATTCTACCACCATTTTGACCTGTTTCCTGCACCCACAAGGACAAATTTGCCTTTATTAGGTCATTGGACAAATTCTAATCCAGAGAAATTTAAATTTGAACGGGTAAAAACATGTAAAAAATTAGGTCGCGCGGTTAGCACGACTGTTCGTAAAACAGTCGCGCTAATGGTGCGGCTCCCTTGGTTATTTCTGCGGCTCCCTTGGTTATTTCACTCCATTAGCGCGGGTCCGTGCTAGATACCCGCGCCAATGGGGCGAAGCCCTAATTTTGAAATTCCCCCTTGCTGGGGCCCAATCAGGAACTAAATGAATAAAAAATGGTATGAAAATGGAGCTAAGGGAAGCGCCTCTTACCTGGAGTTGACGAGGTCGCGAATGGTTGCACGGATTGGTCGTAATCGCCGCCTGAAGTTTGCCTCCCAAATGGACCCTTTTCACTCTTCAAGAGGTAAATGGTAAAAGTAATTTTATTTTTACATTTTCACCCTATTTATAAGATTTTTAACTCATTTTTTTGGTTTAAAAAGGTTATTTTTGAATATTTTAATGTATTTTTGGTCGAAAATGGGTTTTACGTTTACTTCTTGTGCAACGACAGATCTTTCACGCGGCTTCGATAGGCGAAACGAGTTGTATTTTATACTTTTTCGGACTCGGTAAATACACGAAAAAGTCACTATGGAGTCATCTTTTAGCTCTTTTCTGACTCGCTAAACGTGAAAAGATTGCCGAGTTATTCCTCTTGACTCGTTAAACGTAAATAAGAGGTGGTCATTTTTAAACTCTTTTTCCGACCGTATAAAGAATGAAAAGATCGTCGGACCCTTGTCGTTTCAGGTTCGTTAATGGAAACGAAACGACGTGATATCGGTCGCTTTTTTACTTTTTTAGATCAATGTCACTATTCACGAAAAGTACTCCTCGGTCGTAATGATCGGGCGGTTCTTTCGAGCATCGTTTTATACTTTTTCGGGCTCGGGAGACACAACTTTACGAAAAAGGACACGCGTGGAGTCTTCTTTTCGCTGTCTTTTCAAATTCTCTAAACATGAAAAGGCGTCGAGTTCTTCCTTTGTCAGACTCGTTAAAACTTAATGACATCGGGTTTCGTCGAAATGACGCTCCTCAAGCATATGTTATCCCCGTCAAGCTTGTCATCCAAAAATAACCGGGGTACTCGCCAGAAATGGTGGCGGAATAAAGGAATCATAATCATCGTCATCGGGAGTATGTCGCTCTTGAACATGGCACTTTCTGCATTCGTGTCTGGGTGGGGACATCTCATCTCGCTTCACATTCGCCTTCATGGGTTTGGGTTATCCTATTTGACCATTCATCTGCTCATCGTCTTGTCATCATGACCCCTGATCATTTGACCTCAAATACTGCCAAATCCGTCATTGTGCAACCGATATGTTCAAGAGAAGTTGGCCTCTGCAAGAATACTCAACCTCCCTCCGATATATCACACAAAACATATTGTCCCTCTCTGTCTCGTGTCGATGATGTGGGAAACATTATGGCCCACCTTCGATCAAGATCACTTCCTGTCGACTTCAACTCATTATCCAGGAAGGTGACCTAGAGACTCCCTTTAGGTACCTTGGAGCCTGCATGCCTCAATGGCAGGTTCTTCGTGTTTGACGCGAGGTTTTTATCATTGGCCTCCGATCAGATGATTCTACGGGTGTTCGACACCGGCTCATTGATTCACACGCCGTGGATTGTACCTATAGTACCTTGAGGACCATCGTCATTATTGGTGGTGCCTCTCGCATCTGTTAATAGTTTTCATCATTGACTGGTAATCAGACGATGTTCATGCATGTTCGACTTCGACTCCTATATTCACATGCTTGAACTTGTACTGTGTTCGGGTCGAGCTGGAGTGCAAGACCCCGGATTGTGCATATTGAGATCCGGGTTGCATTTTGTGGATTATTGTAATCATTACATGACTCATTCATTGGATGGCTGCGACCATACCTGAGTCCATTCATAGATCCTCATCGGATGGCTGCGTCTATGCCTGGGATCCAGTTTTTATACTCCGTTATAGATGGCTGCGCCCATACCACATATATATCATGTACTTGGGATATCAGTTGTACTTCTTTTCGCAGGTTCTCCGGCGGCAGTGTTTCAGTCACACATGTTCTTGTAAAGAACTTCACTCCTCTCTCTTTCGGGCCTCATGCTTTAGGGGGCATCTGTTACACAGTAATTTGTCACCGTTTGTCACCGTCCCTGTTACCCCTCTCCCGCATCTTGGAGGACACATTCCGGGACTTGTAGAAGTGACAAGACTTGAAACCACTTTCATTATTCACCTCTAAACATGAGCTTCATATGCCCTTAAGACATCTCCTGCTCATTGCCCTTAAAAACAACCCTTTTTGCATTAGCGCTGGTGCCCTGTGTTATGCCCACGCCAATGGAGAAAATCCTAATGAAAGGGTGCGCCATTAGCGCTCTGTCCCAGAGTTGCAATCGTTGGCAAAGATTTCAACTACTCAAACCTCCGAAGGTTCTGTTCCAACTCATTCACCAAACTGACTCCAAGTTAAGTGAGGATGGTTTGGCTTCGAATCTCCTTGAATGGGAAGTAGTTTTCCACCATTCCATAGAAGTTTCCAAGTGATGAAGCCAAATCCATTTTTGTTGTGGTTGATCTTATCTCTTCCTCTTCATCTATAAAAGCTTGTCTCCATGGCTTGAGCAAGCTAGTTCGAATTCTAGTGGCAATACTGGTGTTGAAAGGAAGATATCAAGAGATTAGAGTTGCAAGAGCCTTCTTTGTGTCCATAAGGCTTAACTTAAGTAAGGATATCTTGTCACCAAAGAGAGAGAGGCTTGTCCCTCATCCCTTCAAGCTTTGCAAGACTTGTGTAGCTGAGCACCCATCCAAAGGAGGACTTGACGTCAGGACGCTGGTTGTATTCTCCTTTGTTGATTATTAATAATAGATGACTATCATTATGGTTCCATTCTCGTTGTACTTGTAATGTTTGATGTTGAATTATATCCTTCCTGACTGATGTATAATTGCATATATTAGATTTCACGCTTGTGTTTGTGTTGTTCTCTTTGTGTGCAGGTGTCCATTCACGTGGATAGTGGAGGATCGTGACCGGCCAAGGCAAAGGAACATGGGCGACGCCTCTTCTACAAATTAAAGCGTTGGATCTCAAGTAGGTCTTCATCACCTACCTTTTATTTGCAATTAGGAACTTGCGTGATAGCATTGTTTGATTGTTGCTACACCCATTCTGGGCTAGTAGGGATCGCCTCTATCCGTAGAGGGGATTTACCTCTCCAACAGCTCCTTCTGGGGATGAGATCCTCCATGTGAGGTCTCAAGAACCTGCAGACCAATGCCTTCATACAAAACCAGCTTAAAAACAGTGCCCAGTATCCATTGGTGGAAGAGGAGGGTTGGGAGTTGTTTCACAGCAGAGAATTTGGAAATCAAAATGGATATGCTCCATAGGAAATAGAGCCAGTTTCCAGGAGAATCACAAAGGAGTGCAAGGGTTTTCCCGTGACCATAACTGTAATCATTGCTGTGTTTTCACACCATACTAATCGATATTAGTGGGAGGTTTCTTTAGAAATATGCGACACATTTCCTAAGGCATTTTATGAGTTGCACCCTACGGTGGACAAAGAACTATTTCAACGTCTCAAATGGAGTTACAATGTTTTGAACTTGGATCTAAAGATTTTCTTTCTATCTTTAGCAGCTTATCCCAAAAACAAAGTAATCAATTGCGAAGAGCTCATATACATATGGATAATAGAAAGTATGGTTAATAGTGGAGACAACTATGTGCATGATATTGGCCACAATTATCTTGACCACCTAAGGAATCGTTGCTTGATTGAGGTGGTTCAAGTGGATCACGTTGGAAGGGTTTCTTTTGTTAAAATACATGAAATCCTTCATGATCTAGCAGGTCGCATCACTGAGAAAAAAAGAGGTATTTTTTAAAGCTAGGTAGGGTGTGAGTAGTTTTTCCTTTGTGGAAGAATCCAAATGCAGTCTAGGTCAAAATAACTCAGTCGGAGTGACCGAGAAGATCAGCGAGGCACCGAGCAGACCAACGAGTAGTGTGGAGAATTATGAGCAACGAGTAACGACCAAGCAGGTAGGCTGCAGCCTGTAGCGACCGATCAAACCAGTAGGGAACTCGATAGAGAAGGCTGGAGCAGTGAGCATCATGCAACGAACGAGTAGGTCAACAGCCAGAACAATGGGGAGAGTTCAATGGGACCATGCACCTTTTCTTGCGACTAGTGACCAGTAGCGACCAAGACCAACTTATTGTGTCAGAAGAGTTCTTATAGCCACCAAGCACAGTGCAACGATAAAGGGAGAACTCAGTGGGAGCCTGTAGTGACCGAGCATCCAGAATAATGCAGCAATTGAGCAACAGAGAATAGGGGTTTTGGTGTCTATGTCAGAACGCTCAAAGGGACCCAAAGATTGTAGGCGTGGTTTTCTCCTTTATTTTCCACCTCTTATGATTTGGGTTGCATTTATTTCATTTAAATTGGAAAAAAATAATTGTGACCAATATAAAACCAAAAAAAAAACAATCAAACAAATATGATGGTTAATCTAGAGGAGGACTCAAAGGAAAGGTTTCCGTTGTTGAGAGAGAATTCCAACATAGAGGAGACACAAATACCACTCCTTAACATAGCAGGAAACAAATTTGCAAACTATTCGATTACCGTGGAGGGGAAGGGTACAACGGTGGTTTGTAATCTCAAGTGAAGGGTTCACTACCATTGCTAAACCTTGTGCATCAAGTAGGTGGGAGATCTTATTGGAAACACAACCTTCAACACATTAATGAACCTCCATTTCCTCACCTTGCCAGAACAGTGGAGGGTTCAGCAGGATCATGGGGTTCTTCTATAGCAAATTTTCTTTAGAAGAGCACCTACAACACAAATGAGAGATTGGTTATTATAAATGCAAAAAAATATAAGGGGATTTTAAGGTGTAGGAAGATCTGAAAAATAAGGAAAACCCCTAAGAAAAAATGCGTAATGATCCTGCCGAAGGTAAACAACATATCCAACAAGGCCTCTCAAACTAGTGTAGGGAAAATAGAAGCTATTAAGGGGCTCAAATCAAGTCTGGAAAAAAACAGAGGGTTTTGTAGCAAATAAAGAAGATAAACAATAAAATAAACATGTCAACAAAGGCCTATATAGTCCCACATCAACACCAAGAATGTGGTCATCAGGACTATATGTGGAAGAGCTCATGAGCATGAAAAGGAGACTTGAAATTTTAGAACTGAATACGTGGTATGAAGGAAACAAAGTAAATGAATTTGTGAAGTTAAAGGGTAGAATAAAGAGGGAAAATAAAGCTCTTAAGGAACAAATTGCAAACATGCAGGGTAAAATTGAAAAATGGCAGCAATAAGTGCTTGCCTTGAAACAAGAATTATAGCAGATAAGGGTAACCAACCTTGAGAAGTCAGAATTGGTAAAAGAAGAGGAAACAACACAAATAAAGGAGATTTAGTTAGGATTGGCCAAATTGGAAATTAAAGAAAATCAACTAAATGATCGAATAGAAGAGGCTAAATCATGGTCGCAAGATGTAAGTGGGTCATCAGACAATAAAAAATGAATCATTAAGAAGAAAATAAAAATTCAAATAAAAGAAGAACATGACAAACACAGAAATGCTATGAATATCATTATCAAAGGGTTGAAGGACTATGGGGAAAATGAAAGGACCGCCATCTTAGCAAGGGACTTCCTTAAATAACAATTGAAGTGAACATGGTGTATTCATCAAGCAACCAGGATCATAAAGAAGGTAGAGGGAGGAAGAGATAGACATGTAAAATTTATCATGAGGAGTATAGAGGATAGGAATATGATCCTTAGAAATAGAGGATGGATTAGAGGCACACACATCTACCTATATGAGGAGTTGACTCTTGCTCAACAAGATCAACAAAGAAAGGAGTGGGAAAAAGTGAAAGCAACAAGAAATGAGGGAAAATGGGCATGTTTGAAGAACGAGGAACCTCAAATCAGTGATCGGTTCCCAAATAAGAAATAGGAAATAGGGGCCCCACTCGACTAGTTACAGGTAGTAAGTTGGAATTGCAGAGGTTATCCATGGAGAAGAGGTCTAGGGTTGGGGCCCATAGCAGAAGGGAAGGATATTATCATTCTTGTAGAAACACATGAGCACGTTGGATGCAAGGTTCTAGATTTCAAGGGTTACAAGAAGATTTCAGTTTGGAACAAAGGAAATGAGACAAGAAAAGGACACAGGGGAGTCATAGTGTTAATAAGTGAAAAATGAGGTGGAATTGTAAAAGTGGAAAAAGAGGATCTGAATAAACAATACATTTGGCTGCAAATAATAGAAAATGAGATTACTTTTAGGTTGGTAGCTTGTTACTTTGGCCCCAAAAAACTCAAAGATTTATAAAAAAAGGAAATTTAGACAACGAAGACCCATATGCCTCATTGAAGAGAGATATATCTTTATTCAACCTTCTGGCATAAATATTGTTAATAGGTGACTTTAATGCAAGGATAACGAACAACCAATCCCTCCAGTTGAACAATGAAGAAAGAGGAGAAAACAATCCCTATGATTGGATGAGGGGGTGGTCAACCTTGGGAAAGGGATTCACAAGATGAAAATGGGGGTGCGATGCACTCTGGGGTAGAATTACTAGGGCTCTATAGTTTGTTTGACATGGTTATTTGCAATGGAATGAGAAGGTGGCCAACTTTAGGAGGGATCACATGCAAAACTTACAATGGTCAAAGTGTGGTAGATTATGTAATATGCTCCCAAAGTTTCACTTCTGGACCGTTGAAGTTCGATATTGCAGACTGTTCTATCGAAATGAAATCTGATCATGCCCCTCTATTTGCCAAGCTCGATTTTTCCCATTGTAGTCCACACAATAGGAAAACTCTGGGAATAGAAAAAAAATCTTTGTACAAAGTAAAAATCCTCATAAATCAAGAAAACGGGGAAAGGTTTAGTGCTGCTCTTAAGCAACAATTTCAAACTATAGAGCAGGGCATGGTAGATAAGACAACCACTGAGGCAGGTTTCCATGTTCATTGTAGTTCACTAGTCCCAACAATTCATAGGGCCTTAAGTCCTGCAAAAGGTCCCGCCCCAAGAAGGGAATTACAAGTACTTTTCTGGAAAATCCATGGTATGATGAATAATGCAAGGTAACCATAGGATCTCTAAAAGAGAGAAAATGGAGCAAAGAAAGCAAGAAGGCATATGAAAAATTAGTACAAAAAAAATAAGAATATGTAAATGGAAGAAGTAAGGAGTTAATCTCTCTTGGAAAGAACAACCCCAAGGGATTTTGGAAAGAGCTACAACAAAGGAGAAAGCAGACATAAAACAATATTACAAGTAGCCAATGGTTGGAGTCTGTGAGGCTCCTCTATGAGCGGGTGCACAAGTAAGATACCACCCCCCCACAGTGAACATTTCAGTGGAACTAAGGATGATATCAAGCAGGGAATAAATAATCTAGCAAGCAGTAAAGCAGTAAAGCAGAGGACATATACAGAGTTAAAGCTAAATTCCTAAAATGGGGAGTTGAGCTCCTTGCTCCTCTTATAAAAGGAATTTTAAATGGGATCATCTAAGATGACTTTATGGGAGAGTGGACTACTAGTGTGGCCATTCCTCTCTTTAAGAGTGGAGATATCAATAACCCCTCTAACTACCGCACTATTATGGCCAACCCCCTCATGGGAAAGATTGTTGGGAGCATGATAGAGCGAAGAATCAACAGTTGGGTAGAAAGTAAAGGAAAAAAGGCGAAAGGACATGCATAATTTAGGCCTAGACACTCTACCATTGACCACTATGTCACCCTTAGACATTTGATAGAGAAAGTTTAGGACAAGCAAGGTGAAACAACCTATTTTTTTTTGTGGAGTTCAAGAAAGCCTTCGACACAATGCCTAAAGACAAACTATGGAACAGGATGGAAGCGTTGGATATCCCAGATGAGTATAGAACAACAATTCATAGACTTTATGAGAAGGTTAGAGCTAAACTCAGAACAAGTGAAGGAATGTCTGAATTTTTTGGTAGTGACATTGGTGTCAAACAGGGATGTCCTCTATCCCCCACTTTGTTCGGTTTATATATCAATAAGATGGAAGCTTGGTTAAGCAAAGCGAATGGAGAAGGGATTCATCTAGCAAGCTACATGGTAAAGTTGCTTCTATACGCAGATGATATTATCCTAATTTAAAAAACAACGAATGGATTAAGAGAACACTTAAAGGCCTTAGAACACTTTTGTCAAGAGGTGGGGATGCAAGTGAACATTAAAAAGACCAAAATCATGATTTTCTCTTTAAGTAGAAAAGACAAACCAAGCACTTTTCTTTTTGAAGGTAGTCCTCTAGAGATAGTGAAAGAATACAAATATCTTGAGATTGAATTCCACCAAAATCTTAGTTGGGAGACTTATAGGACGAAGAGAATTCAGGGAGGATGGAGAGCCTCATACTTACTCCAAAATAGGTGCAGAAAAGTTGAACTTTGGGATTGGAAAACCAAGAAAAACCATTTTGGTTTGTTGGTTACGCTGGTTGTTCTCTACGATTGTGAAGTATGGGGAAGTAGCATGTCAACTTGTAGCTCAAGGTGGTTAGAAAGAATATAAAAACATCTAATTACTAGCAATCTCAAAGTTAAATCCATAGTCCCATACAAAATCTTCTTGGTTGAAGCAGGCACTTTTCCATTGGAGACAACGACAATAACCAGGTTAATGAGCTATTTAAATAAGACTAAAAACATGGATAACCAGCGTTGGCCCAAGATAGATATGGAAGAGGGATTAGATCGTAGGAAGAAAACTTTGATGATGCAAAATAAAAAGTGGTTGAGTAAGTGGAATATCAAGTTGCGTGAATGCCCTAGCACCAATGAGGAAATACAAAAAATTTGTGATGGAAAAATTTAGGACTGTCATGTGGACCAATCACAATGGGCGTAAAAAACGTACCACATCAAAGAGTTCAATCCAACTTGTGACCATGGTGAGAAAACATATTTAGGAGCAGCTATTAAAGGAAAAGCAAGGGTGCTAGTGGCATAGTTGAGGATAGGGCCACATCACCTTGGATGTGAAACTGGCAGGTGGAAGAACCCCAAGGAAGTTTGGGAAGAGAGAACTTGCATTTTTTGCAATAAGGGTGTCGTGGAGATGGAATGACACTTTGTCCTTGAGTGCGCAACATATAAGGATATTTGCATTTGATATGAAAACAATCTAAAGGTTGACAACATGCACCATCTATTTGACAAAGATAACATCAGGCAAATTGCTAGCTTTCTAGTCAAGACTCATAGCCAAAGATCCGACTTCGAAAGGAATATGAAGATGAGTTAAGATTGTTATGCTCTGGGTCCTTTAAGCTACTCAACCTAGTGGAAATCATTAAAATCATTCAATTCATTTCATTTCGTCAGCCAAAGTTGTGTAAAATTGTCGTTGGTGAGGAATGCTCTAGACTCTATACTGACAACCTTTGCATGCTCCTCCCTCTCAATTTTGTTGTTAGCAGAGAATCGTGGTATTAAAGAAGTTCCTGAAGGCTTCATGCACAAGTTGTCCTCATTGAAGGTCCTCGATCTTAGTTATAACACATTGCCTTCTATCGAAAATCTGAAACTATTGGCGACCTAAAGGAGCTTCAATTCTTGAATGTTCATAGCTCTTGTGATTTGCGGCACCTTTCGGAGAGGATAAGTGAACTCAAACGTTTTAGGGACCTGGACATAAGCGATTGCCCTAGTTTGGAGCATCTTCCGCGTGAAATCTCGAAATTGGTTTCACTAGAAACATTGAAGATGGAGGACAACAACATTACATTGGATTTCGAGGCGGAGGCAAATGCAGAAAGAAAGAATGGTTTTTTAAAGGACCTACAAAGTTTGAGGCGTCTCATGGTTTTCAATGCACATATAAAATCTTCAGGTAAGGAGGGGATTATGGGAAATTGGTCAAACATGAGAGATCTGTCTCTATACTTGGGGGAAGCAGATTACCCTCCACAGGATATGCAAGTGATGAAAGATCTGGAAAGTTTGACTCTTGCGCTTTGTCATGTGCACCGACTGCCAATTTGAGTTACTCATTTCTAAAAGCTCTCCTACCTTCGTCTATCTTACTATAGGCAGTTGAAAGAGCTCCCCACAGAGTTTCCATGTTTGAGATATCTATTCATAAATAATTGTGATAAGTGGGAGGTGTTGGAGTTGGGGATGGGTTTTCCATAGCTAGAGTGGTTGACCCTTTGGTGGTTAATGTCGTTGGAGTGTGTGGGGACCGTGGGGGTAGTGGGAAAAACAAGTGGAAGTGGAGTGTTGGGAGAGGGGTCATCACCGTTATCCCCATGCTCAAGGAATTATTATGGGGGAGTTGTGTTTAGTGCGACTTTTTGGAAGCTTTTACGGTGGGTTTATCTGGTTAAATTTCTCTAAAATCCGGCAGGAATTTATTGATATCACAAGCTTGATGGGTAATCTTGTGAAATCGCAGTGCCCTAGGGGTTTTCCATGGTGCTGAATCCATATATACAGTAAAAAAAACTAGTTTAAATAACACAAATCAAGATTTCACCTCAAAATTTTCGATCAGATTCTGGCACCAGAAAGTCTAAAAAATCGCACTAAAGGCAACTCCTTATTATAGGTAACGGGATGTCCGAAATTGAAGAGATTGTGTAGGGATGGGATACGTTGAATCATTTGGAGTCCATAGACAGCTTATAGAGAATGATGGGATGCAATCTAATGGGAGGATCTCAACATGAAAACATTACTTGAAAATAAATGTGGGGAAGATGTGTAATTAGTTATAATATGCATGGTAAAGATAGTGTTTGTGGCGTCACTGTGTGATTTTTACTCGTTCATTTAGCAGTGTAAATATAAGTAAAAAAAGGCAAATTGTAATTATATAATTAAACTTTCTATACTTCATTCGAACATATTTCAACAAAGAATGAATATTAAAATCAAGTATTTCGTAAAGAAAGTTTATTTTATATAACTGAAATAATTTCGAGAAATTTGTAGATTATATATCTTTTGGTTAATATAATATATTGTTTATATTGTTCAGTGTCCAGGCTTGTAGCGTGAGTTTATATATTATTGTATATTTGCTCCGTATGTAAGCTATATTTATAATAAGAACGTACGCAGGTTATAATTATAGTAAGAAATAAAAGCAAAGATAAATAAAAAAAATTAATTTCCCATATTAAAAATATCAATTATTTATTTAAAATATAGATAAAAAATAATTATATTTAATTTTTAAATTTAATTGTATTTTTTATTATTCTTAATATAAAATAAAATGCAAATTCAATATTATATATGCAAATTCAATATTTTATACTTATGGGTTAGTAAAGAATATAAAGATATTAGTTTGAGAAAGTTTATAATGAAATTATTTACAATTATTAAAGTAATATTTAACTTAATAATAAATAATTTTAGACTTCATATTTTGATATAATAAATAATTTTAGACTTCATATTTTGATAAGTTTGTTTTTTTAGTTTAAATATACTTTATATAACTTAACACTTAAAAAGTATAATTTTACAAATTTCAATATTATTTTTATTAATAAATTTAATTTCTTAATAAATTTGGATTTCAATATTATTTAAAACTTAATTTCATATTTAAAATTAAAATTAAATTTTAATTTCATATTTAAAATTTAATTTTTCTTTTTTAAAAGTAAAAAACATTTTTATTTTTCAAATTATTAAACCATTTATAAATGAAAAATTTATAAATTTTTACCTTTACAAAAATTACACTTTATTTATTGTTTCCCATATAACATTCCAGACATTCCAATGAAGGAATAAAATACATCATGAAATCTAAACAATTTCTTAACACCCAATGCTTTTATTTGAAATTTCACTTTCTCTTTCTAAAATGTTTTCTCAATAAATTAATATGTATATACTTTAATGCCTTCTCTCTCACTTATGACTTTCTCTTCCTAAGGAAATTCTTATATTATATGAAAATCTAGGTCACTATGAGCTAACCATAAAACATATATGAAGTTTCAACTTTTCTTGCTAGAATGTTTTTTAATACATTAATATATAGTTTAGTTTTTTTTTCTAAGTGTTATAGCATAACTTTCTCCTCATAACATAACTCTTATATTAGTTAAAAAACTAAGTTACAAGGTATACTTCATCTCATTAATTAAAAACAATCTTCCTTGATATTAATCAAAACTGATTGAGGCAAGTGTTGTATGTTTTTTGTATTGAATATAATAACATATATAACATGAGTGGATCTAGTGATTAAGAAATATGTTTTCCTTAAAAGTCATACATCTAAATTTGAAGCACTTTAGATTATACACATTTCTATAGATTAATCAATTTATTTGTTACAGGTAGGAGTTTCTTTCTTGCAAACAAGGGGCCCTCATACATCAATTTGGAGTTTAGTTAGGTCATGACCATTGATTCAAATCATAAGCATTCATTCTTAACTTTATATATAGACTTAAATAGGAAACCAAATGAAAATGATCCTAATATTGAATTAATTCAACCATTTGTTTTATAAAAAAAAATTAACCTTTTATTAAAAGATTCAATAAATAATTTCAGTATCACTTTTAATAATAAAAATATTGATTAATTGTTACATTGAGTCTTTCAACTAGCATAAACAAACACTTTTTATTATGTATTTCAAAAAGAAAAATGAATTAACATTTCCCTTCATATAATAAAGAAAAACATTAAAGATGTTGAATATATAAATCCCTAAAAACTATCAAAATAAAACAACACAAAAATAAGGAAAAACTCATAAACCCTTTAAATTTGAAAAAAATACCTTTTGAGAAACATTTAGCTCAAAGGTTAGAGATAATTGTAAGATTAATATTCAATACGGAAACAAAAATAAGGAAAAACTCATAAACCTTTTAGATTTGAAAAAAATACCTTTTGAGAAACATTTAACTCAAAGGTTAGAGATAATTGTAAGATTAATATGGCTTTTCCTAGCACTCCTTGATCTAAGACTCATTTTGATTAGAGGGGAAATATGAAAAAACTGAATAAGTTTAATAGGGTCTTAGAAACACTCTTTGGTATGAGAATAACTCTTTTTAGGGAATTGTGTGTTCATTTATGGCTTAACATTGATGTAAAGAATTTATTAACATTGAAAGAACTCTTTTCGTTTCCATTAAAAAAAAAAAGAAAAGGAAATTCAATCACTTTCCCAGTAGCAATGGTCATTTGGGAAAACAATTTTGCATTATAAATTTTGTAGAGATTGAGGTTAATGGAACTACCATGGGTTTGTTGGAGAAATGATTCAACTTTGATGTAGCCTCCATGAGGATACCCTTCAAAGACATTCTCTTTGTGTCAAAAACACAATCAAAATATTTTTTGATAATATCACTGAACATACATACAAAATATTCTTCCAACTTTAAGAATGAAAAATGACCAGATATGAAGGTCCCATAACTCTCAAATAATTGGGGAACAATGACAACAATAAATTCTTGAATATGGATGAATGTAACATGTCAGTGATAATGAAATTAAAGATTATAATCAATGAATGAATGGGCACTTATCAATAAGTGAAAGCTCCAAAAAGGTGGAGAAATATCCACATGAATACTTATGTTGGAAGTTTATGAGGAAATTGAAAACTCATTCATGGATGACAATATTAAAAAGAGACTCTTGTAGCAACCTGATAATGCCATATGTTTTTAGCTTTATCAAATATCCATAAAATATAAAACTATTAAGAGCCACTATAAATAAAATTGGTCCTCCAACCTATGAGCACACATACTTGGTGGGAAAATGTAGACCTATTATTGGTCACACCTCATTATTCATAAGAGATTCTACTCATCTTGTAAACATGATGGAAGATTAGAACATTGAGGAGGATGATATATTAATTAGTTTTATTGTAGCCTCTCTCTTCACGAAGATTTCAATCAACAAATAATTATTGTAGGTATTAATAAATGTCTTAGAGTAGAAACTGAGTCTAATGGAAATATCTATTATCAACAAATCTTCGTGTAGAAACTGAGTCTAATGGAAATATCTATTATCAACAAAAATAAGTTTTCAAGAGGAAATCTATGAGAAAACAAAAAGTGTGGTAATGGGTTATCCTCTTTCACTTTTTGACCGATTTATGGAGTATTTTGCGAAGAATCAAATTGATTATTTGTCACTAAAACCAAAGTAGGGGATTAGATATGTGGATGATGTAGACATATAGTTATTGTTCACATGGGAGAAACAAATTGAAATAATTTACAAATAATTTGAATAACCAATCTAAACACAAAAAAGGTACAATGGAAAAATAGGAGAGAAAATATTTTCCCTTCTTTCTTTTCTTTCGTTGAGAAATCAAGATGGATCCTAATGCCACTAAGTATGCAAGAAAATAAAATAAATATTAGGAAATCCTTGCATGTATTGGATTCATATCACAACCCACATAGAATATTGAGGTAATTAACACATTAGTGACTTGACCAATAAGGATATTAGATAACCTAACCACCTAGAGCAATAAATTAATGATCTTAGAAAGGTCCTTACAAGAAATGGATATAGTGCACATTATATTAGAGAGAGAATTGGTAAGGTGCAAGATGGCAGAGAAAGAAGAGAACATAAAACAATTGACAATGATCCTTGAGTTACTCTTCTTTGTATTCAAGGCACCATTCATAAGATTTCCAAAATGTTAGGTAAGAGGAACATAAGGGTATCCTTCTCTCATATAAATGAACTAAGAAATATGTTAGAATCAAACTTCACAAAAGGGTATATGCAATCCATGTTCCTGCAAGAAATTTTGCATTGGAGAAACATGTCATTTTACAAACAAAGTTGAAATAACATAACACTGATATAGTTTATGAAAGGGATAAAAAGTTTGTTGTCGCAGAGTACTGCCATATTTCTAAACACCATATTTGCAAGGATGAATCAATATCATCAACATTGAAGTTTATCATTACTACGAAACATATATTAAAGAGGCTTTGGAAATTGAGAAATATGAGAGCATGTTAGGTCCCTATAGTACTAGTGTATTCCCCTTGTTGTTATTGTTGTGCCCATGTATCTCCCATGTTGTTATTATTGTGCCCCATAGAACCCCACTAATGTTATTGTTGTGCCCTTACATTGTTATTTTTATGTAGGCTCTGATTATATTGTGACCCCTTAGACCCCTATATATACCAATGAGGTCTTATCATTTGTATCATCCAAGAATTGTTCATTTATGTAATGTAAAGGAGGTTTCACCCTCGAAGAGGATAATTTTAAAGTCATTGATCTATATTTTCTTCTATTTTGTGAGTTGGTTGCATAACATTTGGTATCAGGGCTTTGGATTCTAGGTTTTTTCTTCTCCAAATAGGACGTCTTGAAATTTTCGCTATAATTTTTTTTCTAAGAGGATTATGAAGCTGAAGTTGAAACCATGTGGAGCCACAATATTGCTAAACTTTGTGTATGAATTTCAGATATTGTCTCACTATATTTTCATAGATATGATCCAAGGAAGTTAGGGTTTTTGCAGGCTCCATAATTTCATCTCAAACATGTGACCTAGGTAAAATCATCATAAGTTTCTCTTTGAGCATCAAATTTGAATTTCAAAAAAATTGACTATAGGTGCACATAATTTATCTTTGTATATCATTTTTAGGGCTGAAGGTTTAAACAGTGTTGTGGCCCCAAAATTATGCTGCCGAAACATGGGGGATAACTACCCGGTCCAGACCTTAAGCCAACTCCTTTTCCGTTTAAAGTGGTGGCTCCAACTGGGGATAATGGGACCAGTTTCCTAGTGTGGGTTTTAAGATGAGAGTGGGTGGTTCATGAATGTTTGCAATAGAATAATGATAATCTAAGTGACCTATTCTATGATGCAATTTCTCTAACTAACTTATTATAATATAAACCCGGGTATTTCTGTGTGGTATGCGATCTACAAAGATATCTATTTAACATGTGATAATAAAGATTGAACACAACTAAACAGAGATGATAACGTAAAAGATAATTCCTTTGAATAAGTAGTTAGTCAAAGGAATTTATAAAATATATCACATATATGATGAGTTATATATGAAAATCACAATTTCAGCTAGGCATCATACAAAAGTGCAATTAACGCTTAACAAAAGCAATAAATCTCACATATAATTCATGAAAGTAAAGTTTTTCCACTAATTAAATGTAAACATAATCAATCATACAAGATAATAGTACCATATGTGTGAAGTACTGCTCATTTGACAAATGACATAGACCAAGTTCTTTCTTCAAATCAAATTGTATCCCAAGAATACAAAAGTGCATCAAAAAAGGAAAGTATTCTGATATCTAAAAGAAATGATCATGTTCCATAATTTCACCAAAGCATTCACAAACTTACAATAGTGCATTCTTTGCAAATTTTTTGATAAAATTCTGGACCCTTCTCTAAATGCATGAGAAGGGTATAAATACTTTTCTAACTAATGTGCAAAAATAGATTATACAAAATTTGAGGAGGTTTCAAACAAACTTCCTCCTAACTATGTAACTAACTCCAAAAATAAACAGAGGCTAAATGAACAAAACTAAGAGGATGACCTGCTGTCTGCCAGCTTGTCCTTTAAATCACAAATATTGATCATCGGTTGAATTTGAGGAGGTGCCCCGAAATGTGTCCTGAGCTGTCATGTGAAGATCGCATTAGTGAGCGGTGGCAGCATCCATTGGGTCGTATGAAGGGAATAGTTGAGAGTCATAATCTGGCTATGTGGCTTAACAAGATACTGCCAATATGACTCCTAGTTGGTCGTGGTTAGTTTTGTAATTGCCTCTCTTTGACTCCCCGCCTTTTCTTGCCAGCCTTTATACATAGCATTTAAATCAGGCATTTCTTTCGTATTGCCTTCTTTAATGAGATTGGTGGCGAACATGATGTGATTCACTAATTTAATGATATTCTTTGATGCCCCGGCTGCCCTTGCGACTGCTAGCTCGACCTATTTGATTCTCGCATCCCAATCTGTGAAGATAATGTCTTTATGAGTTTCCTCAATCTCGAGTAGATTGGCTTTCCTTCCATCTTCTCTTTCATACCATTCAATGAAATCAAAGATTCTAGTGTTTAAATCATTAAACTCCATTCTCTGGTCGATTTCCTTATCTGACAGCTGGTCGCTAGTAGTCAGATAGGGAGTAATGTGTGACATCTTCTAGCAGAAATACTCCTGCTATTTCAATAGAAGGGAATTTAATTCCATGGCTTCTTTAATAAACTCTTCAGTAGTGGGAACATCCTTTTATCTTTCCATGGATTGCTGCATTTCTTGGAGTTGCATGTTTTTGGTCGATATATCGGCTTCTTGGCTTATTTTCAGGACCTCCATGTCTTGCTACAATTGTGCAATCTGCTCAGCCACCTGTCTGTTTGCGCTTGCTTTCTGTGTCTGGAGCTCTTGTTCGAGCTGCGCAATCCTTTCCTATTTTTCCCTTAGTAAAGTAGAGACCTAAGTAGTCTTGTCCATAGTGGCTGATGCATATGCTCCCGTGAACTATGATAGTCTAGTCAAGTTCTCGTCCAGACTGAAAGGAATGTCCTTCCAAACAACGTCCATCGACTCATTTCGTTTCCAGGTGGGATGATCTAGGTGGATATTGGTCGCCACCCACCAAGTCCACTTGTACCCCCACCATTGTTTCTTTTAGATTTTCAGTTTCCTTAATTGTAGCATAGTTTACTATTTTTAACAGTTTTTCGGGTCCTGAACTTATGGAGCCATTTTGAGGCCCTAAACGGAATTTTTTGGGAAAACCGGGAGCAACATGGGTCCATGGACTGATGTTTCTCTTCCCAAAGTTGTAGTTCTTGGATGGATCTTTCTAATGAGATATTGTACGCGTCAAACAGAGATCGTATGCCAAAGTTACGACCCCGGGAAGTTGATGTACAAATTTACCCAAACGGGGCCCACAGTTTGGTGTTTCATCTTCTAGGGTTAGGTTTTTGGATGTTTAGGGTTGTCCATTGTTTCTCAACAATAAAGAGGCCTTCGAGCCTCATTATAACACAGAGTTCAGAGGCATGTAGCCGCCACATCTCTTCTTAGAGATAAGCTACCATCGCCCTAGCTGTTTATTTCCATTTTCTATTTGTAAGAATATCTCAGTATTTTACATTAATGAAATGTAGTATTATTTCTACTACATATTTGTGTTTATGGTTATCTCTGTAATTTGTTGTGTTCCTGTTTAAATCCAAATCAGTGGTATCAGAGCAGTTTGCTTTTCCTCTGTTTTTCTTTGCATGTCCCCAATGAGGTCGGGATATAAGGAGTTAGGGCTTGAATTGGTCAAACCTTTGCAAGACCAGCCTCGCAAATCCCGACGGCCTCCCATGGAGGATGAAAAGAAAGACGAGGGGGTAGGAGATCTTATCAAAATTTTGCTCGAAGAAGCCCTCGAGCGACAAAGGAACATGATGATGGACAACTTTTCCCATATCCTTCAGCGGCTACCCAGGGGTGACACATCGGCTTCTAACAGCTACTCTGGAAACGCCACACCGTTTAAAGTACAAGTTAATTTTGAAATCCCCATATTCAAGGGTCAGATAGATGCAGATGCCATCGATAAATGGTTAAATCTGCTAGAGTTCTGTTCATGATTTTTCCATTCGGGAAAAGATTATTTTTTCTCTT
Source organism: Pinus taeda (assembly GCA_000404065.3). Classification (NCBI taxonomy): domain Eukaryota; kingdom Viridiplantae; phylum Streptophyta; class Pinopsida; order Pinales; family Pinaceae; genus Pinus; species Pinus taeda. The sequence goes on along the minus strand of APFE030820849.1, from coordinate 27,368 downwards.
CTTACAGCAGCCCCCCATGTCAAGGACTGGTGGGAAACCTACTGCGAGCAGAAGGATGAAAGTACCAGCTTACTATTTTTAGCTGCACCCACCTGGAATTCATTCCGGGATGCCATCAGGGAGCAGTACTACCCTGTCGGAAGCTATGAGGATCAATACATAAAGTGGACCATGCTGCGGCAAGGAAGGGATGAAGACGTTTCAGAGTTTACCAATAGTTTCCATACCCTTCGCATAAAGTTTGGTATTAAGGATTCAGAGCAGCATTTGATACTCAAATACCACAGATGCCTACACAAGTACATCCAGGAAGAAATAGAATTCCTGAACATCTCCTCACTTGGCACGACATACCGATATGCCGTCAAGGTTGAGAAAAAGTTTAACAGCAGAAGTGAGACTTTGGATTTGTGAATCTGAAGCAAGGGAAAGGTGCCCCCAAACCGCAGAACAAAGGACAAAGCCAAGGCGGGGCAGCCCAAGAAAACCCGCCAAAGCTGCAAGCAAAGAATAGCACTGCGAAGCTGAAAAAGGACACAGGAAAATGGTGTGAGTTCCATAAGAGCTCCACTCACAACACAAGTGAGTGTCAGGCTAAGCAGTCATTGGTGGCTAAGCTAAAGGTTTCAGAATTAGATGCATGTTTCGACTTTGAGTCAGAACCCGACAAGGGGAATGACAAAGGAAAGCAGATTATCGATGCGAAGCCCAATGCTACCGTTTCCACCACGAAGATCCAGAAGGTGGAACCCAAAGATCCAGAGGAGGAGGAGCGTCTCTTCCACTCCATGATGTGGGTAAAGGGATCCTCGCTACAGTTCATTGTCGACAACGGGAGCCAAAAGAACCTCATTTCGGCAGAGGTCGTGAAGCGGCTGGGCTTACCGACCACAATACATCCACAACCGTACACCATCGAGTGGCTTCACCAAGGATGGGATCTTCGTGTGAGCGAACAATGTCGCCTTCCATACAACATCAAGCCCTTCATGGATGAGGTATTGTGTGACATTGCTCCCCTTGAAGTTTGTGATGTATTATTAGGACAACCATACTTATGGAAGTGACATGCTGTGTATGAATCAAGGCCCCATGCCATTATTATTACTTTGGGAAATAAGTTGTATAGGATACCAGAGGTAGCATTGCCTATCAACATCTCTTTGGTTACTGCAAAACAATGCAGTAAGCTCATTTCCAAAACCGGGAAAATTGTTTTCCTGATGATACGCCCTCAAGGAAAGAAGAAGACAGTGGCCATGACCTCGAGACAAGGCCCTTCGCACGTCAACTACAGATGGACAAGGTCATGGAGGAGTATGAGGACATCTTCACCTCCCTTGCAGGGGTTCCTCTGGACTGTTAGGTCAAGCACTCCATCAATCTGACCCCAGGTGCGCCATTGCCCAATGGACCAATTTATCAACGCTTCGTTCTGGAGAATGATGAAATCAAGAGGGAGATTCACGAGCTGTTGCAGAAAGGTCAAATCCATCCGAGTTAATCACCCTGTGGGAGCCCGATCATGTTGGTAAAGAAGAAGGATGGGACTTGGAGACTCTGTATTGACTATCGGGCGCTAAACAATATCACTGTTTGTAATAGGAACCCGATCCCACAGATTGATGACCTCCTGAACCAACTGAAGGGGGAAAATATTTCAACATGATTGATTTGAAGTCAGGATATCACCAGGTACCAATCAAACCCTCTGATGTGTGGAAGATTGCCTTCAAAGCCAAGGAGGGCCTTTTCGAATGGTTGTTTATTCCTTTTGGATTGACGAATGCTCCTGTAACCTTCATGACGCTAATGGATGACATCTTGTGGCCATTCACCAACTCATTTGTAGTGGTTTACTTCGATGACATCCTGATTTTCAGCCAGAGTTGGGAAGATCACCTCCACCACATCCGACAGGCTCTCCAAACACTATGGCAACACAGGTTATGTGCCAATTTGGAGAAATGCACTCTTGGCATGACCCAAGTTCAGTATCTGGGATACATTATTGATGAACAGGGGGTGCATGTGGATCCAGCCAAGATCCAAGTCATTAGAGATTGGCCCTCTCCAACCACTCTAACAGAGCTCCGCATCTTTCTAGGTCTTGCCAACTTCTACCGCAGGTTCATGTTGGGATTTTCTCATATCACTTGGCCCTTGAGTCAAGTCACCAAGGGAGGAGCAAAAAAAAAATTCTTTTGGTCTGAATCTCAATAGAATGCATTCACAGAGTTGAAAGATCACCTCTGCTCGGCACCAGTGCTCGCATTTCCAGACTTGCAACAACCATTTTAGGTCGAGACAGATGCCTTTGACTATGCTATTTGGGTAGTCCTTACTCAACACAAGCATCTAGTGGCATATCACAGTGAGACACTTTCAGACATAGTCCGGAAGTATCCCACTTATGACAAAGAGATGTATTCCATTGTGCAGGCATGTTAACAATGGAAACATTAAATTTTGGGGAAGGAAACGGTCATCCACACAGACCACCAACCCCTCCAGTTCATACAAACCTAAGGGAAATTGAAGAATGATCGCCATCAAAAGTGGTCCACATACCTGCAACAGTTCCATTTGAATATCAAGTATAAGAAGGGTAGCACCAATATTGTTGCATATTGCCTCAGTCGACCACTGATCATGGCATTAACCACCGTGCTCAACTTGTGTGGGCATGAGACTTCTGATTGGCCACTTCTCTACAAAAGCGACCTAGAATTTGGCCACACATACCAGACACTCTTGGATGGTCGGCATGTTCCATATTTTCACCTCCAGGATGCCCTATTATGCCACCTAGGTCACCTTTGTGTTCGTTCAAGAGAGCATGCCAAGATGATTTGGGAGGCACACTACAGTCGGGCTGCTGGGCATTTCGGGGTCGAGAAAATGGTGGTAGTACTGCAGAAGTATTTCTATTGGTCAAATATTCGACAGGATTTTGTGAAGTACATCAGATCATGCACTGCCTGCGCCATTTCGAAACCATTCATCAAGAAGCAAGGTCTCTATACCCCACTGCCTACCCCTAGTCGACCTTGGGAATCCATCTCCATGGATTACATGTTAGGCCTTCCTTCCACGAAGCATGGAAATGACTGTGTTTTTGTGGTTGTCGACAGGTTCTCGAAGATGGCCATTATGGTGGTCTGCAAGAAGAATATCATAGTAGAAGCCACCGCTAAACTCTTCTTTGAACGAGTCTGGGTACACTTTCAGATCCCACAGTCTATCATCTCAGATCGGGACAGCAAGTTCCTCAGTACATTTTGGTCTAGTCTCTGGTCGATGTTGGACACCAAACTCACTAAGTCCACAACCTTCCATCCTCAAACTGATGGCCAGATAGAGGTTGTCGACATGATGATTATAAACATTTTGTGCATGTACAACTAAAAGCATCCATGCACATGGGATGAGAGCCTCCCCTATGTTCAGCACAACTACAACCAAGCTCTCCACAGTTCGACTGGCCACAACCCTTTTCAGGTGGGCTTGGGATTCCAACCACTATGTCCCATTGATGTGGCCATGCCATTTGCAATTACTCACACAGATTCGGCTCATGTCCAGTCTGAAACAGATAAGGCAACCAGCTTCATTGAGCACATCCAATATATTCTCCAGTAGGTCCATGACATTCTGGAGAAATTAAATGCCAATTACAAGCAACGACATGATCAACATCGGGTGCCACATAAGTTTTAGGTGGGCAACAAAGTCTGGTTGCATTTGCAAAAGGAACGCCTTACCGGAGCCTATCGGAAACTCAGACCACTCCGATATGGTCCTTACACCATTACCAAGGCTGTGGGGGACATTGTATTTGAGCTCAAAATTCCCCCATTCCTTGGCCTGCACCCAGTGTTCAATGTGGACCACCTTCAGCCATACTTTCCACCATTACTAGACACATCCGATAATTTAGAACAACTCACACCCACATAGTTAAATCCATATTGCATGGAACAAGTGGCAACTGATCAAATCATGGACACACACATCAAGCACACTCGCTAGCAGAATATCCAACTGTATCGAGTTGTTAAAGCAGGCCAACTCCTTCACCAAGGCAAGTGGCTCACCAGGGACCAAGTTCAGTAGAAGTTTCCTCATCTCATGGAGGAACTCAACGCAATGGGGACCATTGCTTCCTAAGGGGGGAAGGAATGATCCAAGTGGATACTGGTGGCCACCCACCAAGTCCACTTGGACCCACACCATTGTTTATTCCAGCTTTTCAGTTTCCTTAATTGTAGCACAATTTACTATTTTCAGCAGTTTTTCGGGTCCTAAACTTCCGGAGCCGTTTTGAGGCCCTAAACGACATGTTTTTGGGAAAACTGGGAGAAACATGGGTCCATGGATTGATTTTTTTCTTCCCAAAGTTGTAGCTCTTGGATAGATCTTTCTAATGAGATATTGTTTGCGTTAAACGGAGATCGTATGCCAAATTTACGAACCCAGGAAGTTGATGTACCAGTTTACCCAAACGGGGCCCACAGTTTGGCATTTCATCTTCTAGGGTTAGGTTTTTGGATGTTTAGGGTTTTCCATTGTTTCTCAACAATAAATAGGCCTTCGAGCCTCATTGTAACACAGAGTTCAAAGGCATGTAGCCACCATATCTCTTCTCAGAGATAAGCTACCATCGCCCTAGTTGTTTATTTCCATTTTCTGTTTGTAAGAATATCTCAGTATTTTACATTAATGAAATGACGTATTATTTCCGCTGCATCTTTGTGTTTATGGTTATCTCTGTAATTTGTTGTGTTCCTGTTTAAATCCGGATCATGGGAATTTGGATGTATCCAACCTTCTCCTTTTTCTCTGCCTTCTAACCATATCCTTGTGGAGAGGGCTATATAACACATCAAGTGGAGGTATTTCAGTTACTTTCAGAACAATTTCTGATGTGGGAAGAGTAGGGATAATTTCAGTATGCTGGGACATTGTTGCTTGTTCCTCCATAGTCATGGATTGTTTGCCGATAGGCTTGGGCTCTATATCCTTATGAACATGCAGAGGAGTTTTACATTCCTCTGTTTCTTGGGTATTTGAGGCTTTGGGAGTTCCTTGCAATTTCTAATTAAACTGATCCCACTTCTACTCCAAACTACTGCCTTTGGCCTCTGAATTGATCTTTGTAGTCGGGGCGCTCATCACTTGTTTCTCAGCTGACTTCCTACTGGACTCAGCTGTGCTATCTACGTCTTGGGGTTTCCCTGTGTTTGGTGTCTTCTTAGTGTTTAATTGAGAGTCTACTTGAGAGATAGGACCTCCACTCTCAACAGTGACACTTGGTGTAGACTTATCCTCGAGCTTTAATAGATGTATTGGGATCACTTGGAACCTCTCATTTCTGAATTCCTGAAATCTTTGAAAATCTTCAGGTTTCAGATTCGCCTTTGCCCATTCGAATGCTTGTTTGAAGGATACGGCTGACTATTACAAATCTTAAAAATAATTATCTTCATGGTTGTATGGCTTGAGCTTTACTCCAGTAGTGACATTATATGCCACTTTGTTTGGATAAAATTGCCTCTTAGGCAATGTATGAAGCCTAAGGGCTTCCATATGTGCTGATTCCTTAGTAGCATGAAAAAAATTTGCTAAAGCCAAAGAACCACATTTGACAGGGAAAGTGGGCCATAATGACGACTTTCTGTCTTTGAGAACTTTAGTCAAGCCCCTTCCCACAGTTTGATAGGCAATCTCTCTTGCTAATAATTTATCAGAAACATATAAAGGAAGGATGTGTGGATCGGTTGTGCTATCAAAAACCCTAATGTAGGTGAACTATTCTTCAATGAAATATTTGTCGACAGTAAGCAGGTCTGTTGCGACTTCTTGGGCAAACCTAGGGGCTTTCTTATTGAAAATTATTTGATGTAGGGGCAACACAAAAACATGAAATATATTATAGAAGTGAGGTATGTAATGTGATTCCCATATTTGTTTATGACTGAGATGGATTGGGTAGGGATCCTATAAGGTCCATTTCCAACCCATGGTTGGAAATGTCGTGCAAAAACAGATAGAATCCATAATTTAGGCACTAAAATAGAAGGGAGAGAGGTTATCTGAAGAGGAGGCTTTCTTCTGTCAATATTCGGTAATGGTGGTGGCTAGGTTGTCAGATAGGATGGAAGGTTTTATCGCTCAGGTTGTTCCCTCCGACTCCTAAGGGAATACAGCTGAGGTAACCACTAACCAATCTTTTAGCTATAGGTCCTAGCCTACCTGCAACCAGAGAGGGCTCTCTCTTTGGGATTTAGCTTTATTTAAGGGATGATTTTAGGCTAGCTATGATGAACAGGGTTTGAGTTTTAAGATTGTTGGATGGTGATCTCAAACAGAACTGGGATGCAAGTATATAACTGTTTTTTCCATTGGGAAATGGAGTCACTGAGAGTGTAATTATTGAAAGAGCTTCTTGGTGAAAAGGTAGTGCTACAGAGCGGGATAGGCAGGCTAGAAACAATTTTCAAATCTGGAAATGATGTAATGAAGTTAGGGAATGAAAGGCAATCAAGAATCTTTCATTATACTAGCAAAGGGAAAGTGGATGAATATTGTGCAGGAGCAATTAAGAATTCCTAAATAGTATTCAAAATGAGAGGACTAATGCAAACATGAGCAGTTAAGAATTCATATCTATGATTAATCCTGAAGAAAACATAATAAATAACAGAGATTGAACATAAGGTGTACTCAAACAAATCTTATGCTATTCTTCTTCTCTGTTACCAAGATCATGAAACATAGATGAGATTTACAAAATAGAAAACATAAAACACAGTTTAGAATAACTTATTGTTCCATAGCATGACACAAGAATTCTGTAGCAGGTCCCAGAACATCCAATCCACCTTCAGATCATTCAGACACAGTGAACTTCAACAACCATTTGTATTTACACAGTCTGATATCTTACAGCGCAGTTCAGAAGGAAGAAATCATCAACCAACCCACCAACCAACAACCCTTATTACATTGTTCAGGGTTGTTTTATAGGCAAAATATCTACAAAAAAGATCTGATAGAAGATTTGAGGAAATAACTACAATTAACCTAACTTCTCTTACAAGTAATGTAAAAAATATCTATCTAATGCTGCGCTGGGGGCAGCTGTTACAAAAATGAGGCTATGTGTCCTTTGCTTTTATGCGCTAGCCATTTATCATAACTGCACATTGGTCTCTGCTCCACTGCTCTTGAGTGGCTTTGATGTGCATTAACTTTGATCTGAGAGCTTTGAGTGGCTTCACCGCTTTCTTTGACTTTGATGGAGGCTTTTAATGTTCACCTGCTTTGATATTGTCGATCTGATCCTCTTTTCCTCTTCACTGATACTTTTTTAATTGAATCTGGGCTTTATCTTTCCTCTGATACTCTTTAACACTTGAATCAGGACTCTCTTTCTCTACTCATCCTCTTAAACCATTAAATTGCACTTTTATCTTTTTTCGGCAAAAATAGCTGCTACAAACCATGCACTGGGCTGGGGCTTTCCATTTTGGCCCTTTTTCCTTAGCTAAGTGCTAATCGCGCATCAAAAACTGCCTCAGATTTCCATTCCGGCTTCCTAATCTACGATTTTGCCTTTGCGCGCTTTTCTTTGTGATGACGTCAGCAGTGGTATGGTGGATGACATCAGCATGACGTCAACGGTGGTATGGCAGATGACGTCATCGGGGTGACGTGGCAGGGTGACATGGATGATGACGTCAGTGGGTGATATGGCGCAGGTACAGCACAGTGGCAGGCGAGGTGGCGGCATCGTCATGCGGTGACGTAGGCAAGCGGGGAGGGTGGTAAGCGGTTTGCGTTGGACCGCTTTTGGTACGGGAGTGGTATGTGTTAGGGGCGACCCGATGCAATAGGAGGCCGACAGCTGTCTCGGTGTACGATGGTGAAATCGTCGATCATCGGGCACTATCCTACCGCTACGAAGGGGCGCCTGATATTCATTAGGGCCGTCGGATCTGAGAGGACCGATCCTATGGTGGACGGGAGGGCAAAGTGATAGGGATTTAATAAAAATGCGCGTGCGATAAACGTTAATTATTCGCGGCCTTGGGTGGGTTTTGGACTTTAGGTTAGAGGTTAATGTGTTTTGGCGAGGGACTATGGTTATTTATTAATTAGACATTAATAAAATCCAAATGCAATGTGCGCGGAGGGTGTTTTGAACATAGTTATTTATTTAATAGGGTGTTAAATAAATCCTAAGGGAAATGAACGGGGAGGGGCTAACAATGGGTCCCAAATGGACCTAGTGTTTCCCGACTTTTAGTATATAGCTATAGTTGCCATGGAGAGGAATATTTAGTGTTTTGGGTTTTTTATATAGTTTTTTGTAGAATAGGGGGAGGGGAAATGATTTAGGGAGCTAGATAATAGGGTTAGATGTTAATATGGAATAAAAGGGAAATGGATGTATGCTAAGTTTATAGGATGGAGACTTAAGCATAGGGAAATGAATGGACTGTGTAAAGATTAATTTTACACAAGAAATGTGGCTTCTTTTCACTAAGTCAACTCAGATGTCAACTTGGTTTTTAACAAGGATGGAGTGAAAACATGACTGTTTGGGTAGATCTGAAGGTCCTCAAGGGGATGTTAGTGAGTGATTTGGGAAATAAGAAGAAGGAGTTAGAGATGCCTTGCTTGATCTGATCAAAATGAAAAAGTGCCTCAAAACTGTGATCTAGATAAATATAACACTTGAAAACATGAAATGGATCACATAGCTTGATTTTTGCAACCACAAAACTACTTACCCAACCTACTTTACCTAGTATTTTTTCTTCTTTTGGTTTGGGTGCACTTGAACTAGCAAACCCAGCTTTTCAACTTTGTCTTTTTTACTGTCCTCCTATATACATCTATACTTATTTCATCCAGGGGCTCAGGTTAGGCTGTTGAGCACCCTTGCTTCTCTACCTATCTAAGAATCTGCCAAGATTAAGCTATTTTGGACAGATAATGATTCTCTATATTCTACAATAGGAAATTGAAACCTAGGGAGACCAAGATTAAGCTGTTTGGACCTCCCTTTAACTGAAAATTCTTCAAAAATGGAATAACTCATCAAAATTGGAATACAGCAAAGGCACTTAGACTAGCACACTCTCATGGACACTTCTTTGGCCTCAGTAGCAAATATGGAACATTGCAGCCTGCAAAGTATGAAATATTTGGCATGTAAAAATTTCGATCATGAAAGATGAATACCTGCTATGAGTAGGATGCTAACAGTGGCTCCACTGGGGATGGCTTTTCCTTGCGAAAAGTCAAGAACAACAGGTTAGAATGCCTTAATCTTTAGTTGTTGCTATACTCAGAAAACTTCCCTTTGCTGGCTGCTTTATTTATGAACATGACAACAAAATTGAAGAGCTTAGGGCCTTCTCTTCGGGCTTCAACTGCAGCAAGCTTGCTATCCAAACAGAAAACTGAAATCCTACCTACCTACTCTAACCAGCGCTTACTTTGCTGTTAGGTGAAATGAAATAACCAATGCAACCATTTAAGCATTATAAACATCGATGAGCTTTGCTGTTCATGCTTGCTAGTGGTAAAAATGGAGATCTTGCCATCAGATATAACTTTGTTAACTTTTGAGAATATCAGGAAATTGTTGACCTCCTTTGCTGAAACAAGAAACTGTACAAAAGTGTCCTGTAGCATATATACATTATTGCTGGGCTGAATTGAAGGATTGTACAAAAGTTTGGGATCACTATCATGCCTTGGAAACTGGATATCATCAACATTTTGATATTGAGGCACACAACCTGCTAATGGAGAAGAGAACTTCTTTACTTCATCATACACCCTGTCAGCACATGAATCATATGAAACATGAACTGATTTTTGCAATTTATTACAAACAGGCTCATATGGCCCTTGACTGATCTGCGCAGGCTACTCCTCTTCTTCTTTGAAAAACTCAGATGGCTGAAAACAAAGAGGCAGGGGTCCACTTGGATCACTTGGTCATGAACAACCACTTTCGAATCTTCCTCAATCTTATTTTCAATGGCTCTTTGGGGCTGCAAAACTAGAGGCAATATATTTTGAACAATGATTTGGACTTCCTCCAGATGATTAATATCAACACTTGTTAATACTTGCTTATTAACTGCATGATAGTTCTCCTTAATAAATTGAAAGAATCAACACAGAAAGGTAAAGTTCCTTCGCTGAAATCAGAATTTTCTGTGCTTTCCTCCTTTACTTCATAGCTGAGATAGGCACATTGATCATTGATTTTAGGCTGCTGATCCTGAGCTGTGTTTTCTGCCAAAATAGGCTATGACTCCTCTGCAAGGCTGATTTGGTCATTAGGCTCATAATCATCATCATACTCATCGTATTTTGGCAAGCAATTGAAACAAGAGAAGCTGTTATATTCATATAGTATATCAGGAGACTGCTCCTTCACATCTGGGTGTATAAATATGTCATCTGTTTTGTGGCAGGTTTGTTCATGAATGACATTACTTTCCTCTTGCACAACAGATGTGTTCTTGCACTCTAAGCATTCAACTTTCATTGTGATCATTTCCTCTGACTTTTGCAACAAACCATTAAGTATTTCTTCTTGCTCTGCTTTGCGCCGTTCCTGTCTCATCTTCAGATTAGCGTCCATGTCCACAGCTATGTCCTGCATCTGTTTCAAAGTGGATGGGCATCTTTCTCTCAAATGGATCTCGATTTCTAGATAAAAAACTCTTGGATAATGCAATAGAGCTAAATCAGGGGGAGGTCTAATATTCAAAGGCAAAGAATGATAAACTTGATTGAATCGATCAAAAAATTGCTGAACAAATTCATTTGGACGTCTTTCTAACTGATTATATTCTTCAATGAGCAAGAGGAAATTAAGTTTGATCATCCATCTATGAAGGAAGAGCTTGGAAAACTGCTGAATATTAGAGATGCTAGCCTCAAGAAATGCTTTAAACCAAGTCCTGACTTCGCTTTGCAAAGAAAGGGAAAACAACCTGATACTAACATCCTCATCCTCCACTTCAAATATATTAAGATAGTCTTCAAAGGCTTGGATATGCTTTTGCGCAATAATACCATTCTCTCTATCAAATCTTGGGAGATACTCAGGATGAATTTTGGGTAGAGGATTAAGCACGGGAGGCAAAACAAGAGGCTTATATCTATTAGGAACCTTATGAGGCACGGGATTATGGACAGGGATTGGCTGAATGGGCTCAATATGAACAAGGATAGAATGATTGGCTTTGACATTTGTCTCCTCCTTGGCTGTATGATGATTCTCAGCAGCATTTAAAGGTTGTTGTTCTAATGTGCAAGGAGGCTTTTCAACAACATTTTCAAAAGGCAAATCAGAAAAATATAATTTAAAATTGTCTTTAAAATACAATATACACAACAAAATTTTATGGAAGAGAAAGAACATGACCTCTTGGATAGTAATCCAGGTCAAAAGCCTGATCTTCTCGTATATTTCTCTTGGGTTCATTTCTCCAGCAGAGTCTTTATTATGAGGATTATGTGGAGTCGCCAGGTGGATAAATAAATTAAATTTGAAGGGCCTGATCTCTGTCCACCACACAGATCAGAACTAAATATGCAATAAGAAACAAAATATTTTGAGATATTTTGAGATATTTTGATTTTTTGGGATTTTTTCAAAGCAAGTTTAAGACTTATTTGAAAGGCAAACTGATCAAAAATGGGGATTTATAGTGATGAACAGATGATGATCCCCAGTGGAGTCGCCATTATGTTATCGTTCAGGTTGTTCCCTTTAACTCCTAAAGGAATACGGCCGAGGTAACTACTAACCAATCTTTGGACTCCAGGTCCTAGCCTACCAGCAGTCATAGAGGGCTCTCTCTTTGGGATTTAGCTTTGTTTAAGGGATGATTTTAGGCTAGATATGATGCACATGGGTTTTGTTTGAGTTTGGTGGGATGGTGATCTTAGACAGAACTGGGATGCAAGTGTATAACTGTTTTTTCCATTGGGCAATGGAGTCACTGTAAGTGTAATTACTGAAAGGGCTTCTTGGTGAAAAGTACCACAGAGCAGGATAGGCAGACTAGAAACAACTTTCAAATCCGGTAATGATGGAATGAAGTCAGGGAATGAAAGGCAATCAAGAATCTTTCATTATACTGGCAGAGGGAAAATGGATGAATATTGTGTAGGAGCAATTAAGAATTCCTAAACAATATTCAAAATGAGAGAACTAGTGCAAACATGAGCAGTTAAGAATTCATATTTATGACTAATCCTAAAGAAAACATAATAAATAACAGAGATTGAACATAAGGTGCACTCAAACAAATCTTATGCTATTCTTCTTGTCTGTTACCAAGATCATGAAACATAGATGAGATTTATAAAATAGAAAACATAAAACACAGTTTAGTATAACTTATTGTTCCATAGCATGACACAGGAATTCTATAGTAGGTCCCAGAACATCCAATCCACCTTCAGATCATTCATACACAGTGAACTTCAACAACCATTTGTATTTACATAGTCTGATATCTTACAACGCAGTTTAGAAGGAAGAAATCATCAACCAACCCACCAACCAACAACCCTTATTACATTGTTCAGGGCTGTTTTTATAGGCAAAATATCTACAAACAAGATCTGATAGAACATCTGAGGAAATAACTGCAATTAACCTAACTTCTCTTACAAGTAATGTAAAAAATATCTATCTAATGCTGCGCTGGGGGCAGCTGTTACAAAAATGAGGCTATGTGTCCTTTGTTGTTATGCGCTGGCCATTTATCATAACTGCGCATTGGTCTCTTCTCCACTGCTCTTAAGTGGCTTTAATGTGCATTAACTGTGATCTGAGAGCTTTAAGTTGCTTCACCGCTTTCTTTGGCTTTGATGGAGGCTTTTAATGTTCACCTGCTTTGATATTGTCGATCTGATCCTCTTTGCCGCTTCAATGATACTTTTTTAATTGAATCTGGGCTTTATCTTTCCTCTGATACTCTTTAACACTTGAATCGGGACTCTCTTTCTATGCTGATCCTCTTAAACTGTTAAATCGCCTTTTTATCTCTTGTCGGCAAAAATAGTTGTTGCAAACCATGCGCTGGACTTGGGCTTTCCATTTTGGCCCTTTTTCCTTAGCAATGCGCGATTAGCGCTAATCACGCATCAAAAACTGCCTCAGATTTCCATTCCGGGCTTCCTAAGCTGCGATTTCTCCTTTGCGTGCTTTTCTTGGCGATGATGTCTGCATGATGTCAGCAGTGGTACGATGGATGACGTCAGCGGTGGTACGATGGATGACGTCAGCGGTGGTACGATAGATGATGTCAGCGGGGTGACATGACAGGGTGACATGGATGATGATGTCAGCGGGTGACATGGCGCAGGTACAACATAGTGGCAGGCGAGGTGGCGGCATTGTCATGCGGTGACGTATTCAAGCGGGGAGAGCGGTAAGCGGTTTGCGTCAGACCGCTTTTGGTACGGGAGTGGTATGTGTCAGGGGTGGCCCGATGCAATAGGAGGCCGACAGCTGTCCTGGTGTACGACGGTGAAACCGTCGACCATCGGGCACTATCGTACCGCTATGAAGGGGCGCCCGATATTCATTAGGGCCGTCGGACCTGAGAGGGCCAATCCTACGATGGACGAGAGGGCAAAGTGATTGGGGTTTAATAAAAATGCGTGTGCGATAAACGTTAATTATTCGCGGCCTTGGGTGGGTTTTGGACTTTAGGTTAGAAGTTAATGTGTTTTGGCGCGGGGCTATGGTTATTTATTAATCGAACATTAATAAAATCCAAATGAAATGTGTGCGGAGGGTGTTTTGGACATAGTTATTTATTTAACAGGGTGTTAAATAAATCCTAAGGAAAATGAACACAGAGGGGCTAACAGTGGGTCCCAAATGGACCTAGTGTTTCCCAACTTTTAATATATAGCTATAGTTGCCATGGGGAGGAATATTTAGTGTTTTTGGGGTTTTTATATATTTTTTTGTAGAATAGGGGGAGGGGAAATGATTTAGGGAGCTAGATAATAGGGTTAGATGTTAATATGGAATAAAAGGGAAATGGTTGTATGCTAAGTTTATAGGATGGAGACTTAAGCATAGGGAAATGAATGGACTGTGTAAAGATTAATTTTACACAAGAAATGTGGCTTCTTTTCACTAAGTCAACTCAGATGTCAACTTGGTTTTTAACAAGGATGGAGTGAAAACAGGACAGGTTGGGCAGATCCCAAGGTCCTCAAGGGGATTTTAGTGAGTGATTTGGGAAATAAGAAGAAGGGGGAGTTAGAGATGCCTTGCTTGATCTGATCAAAACGAAAAAGTGCCTCAAAACTGTGATCTGGATAAATATAACACTTGAAAACATGAAATGGATCACATAGCTTGATTTCTGCAACCACAAAACTACTTACCCAGCCTACTTTACCTAGCCTTTTTTTCTTCTTTTGGTGGTGCATTGAACTAACAAACCCAGGTTTTCAACTTTTTTTTTTTTACTGTCCTCCTATCTACATCTATACTTATTTCCTTCCAGGGGCTCAATTAGGCTTTGAGCCCCTTGCTTCTCTACTATCTAAGAATTCTCCAAGATTAAGCTGTTTGGACCTCCCTTTAACTGAAAATTCTTCAAAAATGGAATAACTCATCAAAATTGGAATACAGTAGAGGCACTTAGACTAGCACACTCTCATGGACACTTCTTTGGCCTCAGTAGCAAATATGGAACATTGCAGCCTGCAAAGTATGACATATTTGGCATGTAAAAATGTGAATCATGAAAGATGAATACCTGCTATGAGAAGGATGCTAACAAGCTTCCTTCAAGGGCGTACTCCAATCAAAATCCGTTGAAAGACATTTCAACTTCAACACCAAGAAAACACTGCTGCAAATTCGAATTCCACCAACTCAAAACTCAACCGCTTCTGATCTAAAATTCGTGAGAACAAAGTATTTCTTGTACAGAGGTTGACTGTATGGGCATTCACTGGATATCTCACCTTCCAAAAAAAGGATGAATCCAAAAGCTACCTGGCCCGATTACAGACTCTGCGTGAAGAAATAAAATGTAAACACTTTTTGAATAATAGATCTAATGATCAACTTTGCTCCGATATCATGTAGAACCTGTTCTACAAATCAAAGAGCTTTGATACCATGTAGAAATTTTGAATAATATGACACTTATTCACAGAGATTATCCTGATTATACACTATTTTCAGAATGCATGCATAATACATAACCTCCTCTACGTTGATCATCAATTTGCGGAATTAAAGAAATAATCGCATGCGCACATTGAAACATCAATCACACATATCAACACAATATGTACTGGGGAAAACATACAGCTGAAAACCCCTTAACTATCTGTATATTATGATGATAGAGAACATGTAACAATACATAGTACAATACTCCTCGCAAGTACTCAGTACTATCTCCACCTGTTACACACAAACTAGCTCAGATCTGAACAATCACAGGTTCAAATCTCCTCCGCTACTTGCCTGCCTCCACTACGCAATACCTGTTGAGAATAGATGGGAATGGCTGATCCAATCTCGTATTTCCCTTGTGTTACACTACGTAATCCTCATTGGCAGTCTCAATCCACTGATTGTGCAAATCTCATGCACAACTATAGTCACAACTGACAGTTGTCTTGCCTTTTCACTCACCTCTAACACTTGTCTCCACTAAACTGTGCATGCACTGAGTTAACTGATGTAATCTTTAGTTTATTTATGAGTTAATAATTAGTGAATTAATTAATAATTAATTCACACCACTCATCACTAATGTATTTGTTAGTTAGACTAAATACAACTAGATCAACTAAGTCAAACTGAACACAACTCCATCAACTCCACCAAACTCAATCACTTGAGTTTTAACTGAAGTCCTTCATGCAATAGCTCAAATAACCCATAAGAAAAGCGTATTTCCTTCTAGTAATTACATGTGCCACATCTGTAGCTTGAACTGAAGTGTTGCAAGAGGATAAGATAATGTTTATAGTCCAAATATTATTAAGAGGCTAAATAATATTCGACTTTCTATATTTAGACTAGCAGTCTAAAAATAGACTCCGCCCATATGTCTAAAAATAGACTTTGTGCCAAAAATAGCCTGCAGGACCACTTAGTGAAGGCGACTTCTTTTCACTAAGATCCATCATCTTGTTGCATTTTCAACACATGATGAATAAACACTAAATGCAAAAATGTGTGTTGAATAAACTGTGAGGAATGCACGGGTGAATGAGCTTTTATTTTTTTAACTTATTTCTTTATTTTTCTGTAAGTCAATTTTATAAACAAAACAAAATTTTATTAAGTGGATGAAATTTTTTATAAGGTGCTTTAAATTTTCTCCTTTATTCTTATATTTTCTCAGCCACAAAATTAAAAGTTAAAAATTTAATATTTAGATATAAAATACAGTTTATTAAAAATAACACTTATAAAAATAGGGCTGCAATATTTTGATGGCATGTAAGATGGTCATCACTTCTTTCTCATGGATAGAATTGACAAAATTTTGATCATGCAATTGGTTATTCATAAATGATAGGAAATGTTCCTTTTGTGTTGAAATGGCACCGAAACAGTTTTATAGTAAATACCCTAACTAGGTCACTTGACCTAATATTAAACTTAAAACCCTAAAAATAGAGCCTGCAAACCCTAGGGATTATCTCTTTATCTATCCCTCAACAACATTTAAACCTAATTACTACTTAAATTATAAGGTCATCCAGCCTTAATTATAGGGTTTTAACCAAGAAACTACAAGTTTCAACTATTAAAATTCAAGTTTCACTTTTCCTAGTCCATAACCTTGTTCCCAAACATTCCTGGTGTGCATTTTTTTGAGGCACAAAAACCCTGCCATTTACCCATTGAAATCCACACAATTTGGAGTATTTTTGAACAACACAAACATATATATGAACAATTAAAAATACTTAATTGCGTTAATGTTAAACCTATGCGTAAAAAGATACTGTCCAAGTTGAATCATTGAATTTGGCCTTGAAACAAAGGTTGGGCATGCATTTTTGTGAAGCAGGCCAAATTTGCGTTTCTTCACTAAAATGCATGCCCAAGCTTCATTTATTGGCCTATCTGATTGATTGAAATTGTAGATTATTTAATTAAAGATTTTACACACTTTTTCATTGTTATATGTTTACTTAGACTTCATTTCCAAACAAGAAATAAGAACTAGTCCTATTTGTCTCCATTCTCCTTACCTATTTATCTTCAAACCCTAACTAGGAAACTTGACCTTAAACTTAAATCCCTAAAAAATATGTACAATATAAAAAAAATGTAAAATAAACCTTGAAAACCCTAGGTGTTATCTCTTTATCTATCCCTCAAGAACATTTAAACCTAGTTACTCCTAAAATAAGGTCATTCAACCTTACTTATAACATTTCAAACATAAAACTACAATTTTCAACTATCAAAATATAAGTTTGATTTTTCTTACTCCATCACGTTGTTCCCAAACATTCCTGGTGTGGATTTATTTGAAGCACAGAAGCCCTATTGTTTACCCTTTGAAATCCATTCCATTTGGAGTATTCTTAAACAATAGAAATATATATGTGAAAATTTAAAAAGATTTATTTGTATTAATGTTACTTATGATTAAAACAATAATCTCTAAGTTGAAGCATTCAATTTGGCATTGAAATAAAGGTTGGGAGTGTGTTTTTTTGAAGCAATCCAAAATTGCCTTGCTTCACTAAAATGCACACCCAGGATTCATTTATTGGTAAATCTGATTGATTCAAATTATATATTGTTTATTTAATGATTTTAAACACTTTTGAATTGTTACAAATCCTAAGTTTTGCTTCAACTTTCCTTATGTGGAAGTTGTGTATAAGTGGGAAATATAGTTATGTAGGATATTTGTTAGACATGATGCAAGGTTATATCCTAAGGTTAGGAATTTTACAATCATGTCTCATTTCAAATTTCATTACTAGGATTGTAATTGGTTTGGCCTAGGAGTGCATATTTGTTTCAACTGTGATCATTGCTAGATATGATCAATTATTATTTTAGTAGACTCAAATTTCATTGTATAATAATTCCTTTATGAAAATAACTATGCTTTTTTATATAAAGTGGTTTTGTATTGAAGTTGGAATGATCATTATTACATAGTCAATTAAGTACAGGTCCTTGTGTGCATTTATTTGAGTCACACAAACCTTGACTTTAACCTATGAAATCGATCTAATTTGGCATATTCTTGCACAATAGAAATTTATGTGTAAAATTAATGTTAACTGTGAGTAAAAAATTACTCTTCAAGTTGACCCATTCAATTTGGCCTTGAAATGAAGGATGGGCATGCATTTTTGTGAAGTAGGCCAAAATTTCTTTGCTTCACTAAAATGCATGCATAGGCTTCATTTATTGGCCAACCCGATTGATTCAAAATTTAGATTGTTTATTTAATGATTTTAAGCACTTTTGCCTTATGTTGAGGCCTTGAAAATCATTGCATCAACATCGGGGAAAACCACCCGGTCCAGACCTTAAAGGTAGCTCCTTTTCCGTTTGGTGTGGTAGCTCCGGTTGGATATAATGGGACTAGTTTCCCAACGATTTACAAATGGAATGGCTAAGTGATTGATTTTCTAATATCTAATCGTAATGATGGATGATTTATTCTAAAATGCAACAATATAAATGACTAATCTATCCCAGGAAGTCTTTCTTTTAGTGCAATTCTTGATGATTCTTATTGACAAGTAGGCATATAGATGACTCTACTTATGAACAAAAATATTTATTCATATGATAATTACTTTGTTCAAGTAGTTGAACAAAGTAATAATTAAAACGTTATCACACTATTCTTTATATATCATTGACATACATATGTATGAAAAATAAAAACTCTTAAACATTCAATAGTGATAAGCCGAAGAATTGTTGTGAAAGCATATACATACATCAATAATAGCAAAATGAATAAATGTTGGTTCATATAAAAAAATGAAGCAAAAACATAGATAGTAGTACCATATGTATTTGAGTCTCCTCCAATATGAATTGCATTCAGATCCTGCCTTTCAACTTGGAAATACTTTTACAAGAAGCAATAGTGCATATCACATAAAAGTATTCTTCATTAAAACTCAGAATTCAGGTCCAGTTTTATAAAAAAATATATATATTGGAAGCACAGTAGTGCAACTTCCAATCCATGTCTTAATAAAAAATTTGAGGACCCTTTCTAAAAACATTAAAGGGTCTATAAATACTATCTAAACTAACAAACTATGAAATAAAAATGCTATGTGCTGGTATAAACAAATCGTGAAAATTGTCACAATCTTCTCAAAATAGGCATGTTGTAGTCGGTTAGAATGGTTCACTATTTTGGCTGACTATATTGTGACTTGAGCTAGCAAATGGCCAACATTGGTTGCAGTTCTAGAGGATGACTCATGCACAAATATAACTGGGCAGTGTATGTGGCATCAGTAATTTCGGGAATCATATAACCGATTGCATTGGTGAGGCATTTCATTGCTATTCATTGACTATGTGGTTTAATAAGGAAGAACCAAAAGGTTTCCCATGTTAAAGTTTGAATTCCTGTGATCAATCTTTCCCTATTTTCCAACTCTTGTTTCCATGTCTGTTCTAATGCTTTCACCGATGGAAGTTTCCCTGGAGTACACTCTCTAATTAAATTTGACAAATAAAGAGTATCATTAATCAATTCAACCAGATTACTTGTTGCCGATCTGCATCTTGATGTCGCCCTTTCTGCTTTCATTAGTTGAGATTGCCATTCAAGAAATAGGATTTCTTTATGCGATTCCATAATTTGGGGTAAATTTGTAGCTTTTCCTTCTTTGGTTTCTTGCCAAGAGAGAAACTCTATTAATCTTTCATTTGCTTGCTCCAATTTCTGTCTCACATCAACTGACTTATCAATCATAGATGATGAAATTTCACATAGGGGAAGAACAAAAGAGATATTATGACATAATAAGCTCAACTGATTAGACAATGCTTTGGTAATTTGGAGAGCCTTTGATCTGAATTCTCCCACTTGGGGATATTCTTTGAATCTTTCTATCTGCAGTGATAGTTGAGTGATTTATTCTTCTTTTGATTTGCTCAATTGTTCATTTAATAATCACAGCTTGCTTAATGCTTGAGATAGTTCCTGTTGCTTCTGAATTGCATGTTGATCAATCCTTTGTTTTTATTTGAGCAATTACTAGTTCAATTGATCATTTGACTATCTCTGGGCTGCTAACTATTGTTCCAACTGCTCTATCCTCTGTTGCTTCTCTCGTACCTGTGTTTCCAACAAAATGATTGCTTGATCCTTTTCTTTAAGCAAGTTGCTTACCTCTGATGCTTTGTCCATTGTAGCCACTGTGTATGCTCCAACATACTGAGAGAACTTAGTGAGATCTTCAGAAGGGTTGACTTCTTCTCTCCATACCACATTTGTTATCTCCATTTGTGAAGGCAAAAGAGAAGATTGATCAAGTTTTCTCTTTTTCCTTTGTCTCTTTATTACATCCCTATGCTTAGGGCTGTAGAAGACATCCAAGGGTGGTATTTCTTCTATAAGTAGAACAATTTCATCGAATGGATTCTCAGGAATTTTTTTTACATCCTTGTGAGTCATGGGTGGGCCACTAGTTCCTTTAGTATAAACTGTATTAGTTGTTGTCTTCTGACTAGTTGTTACTTCAGGTGTGTTGAATCCTTGTAGGCTCTCAGTATTACTGATGATAGAATCAAATTGTTGCCATTCTTTGAGTAGTTTGGGATCAACATAAAATGTTTGAATCAATGAGTTCACCACTCTTTCCTTGTTCTTGCTCCTTCTCTGACACTTTTTCTTTTTCAGGGACCTTCTCCACCACAGGAGTTTTGTCGACAGCTTTCTGTTCGGTTTGACATGGTGGCTGAACTGTAGGGGTTGTAGCTAATAGGTCTAAAGGCAGAGTTTGCAACCTCTGGTCTCTAAGCCTATTGAATGTTTCTAACCCTTCTTCTTCATACCTGATCCTGGCTAATCCTTTAACCTAAAAAAATGTATCGGCCGAAGAAAATAAATCATCGAAGTCATCCACTTCATGATCGAATTTGGCAAGTTTAGCTTGAGAGGTGACGTTATGGGCAACCTTTCTTGTATCATATTGCCTGTTCGGAATGGTGGCAAGATTCAACATTTGAATCTTCTCTGCCTCTTTGTCTGCATGCTTGTAGTCGTGTAAGGTGAAAATGCCACATCGTAGAGGAAATATAGGCCACATCTGTTTCTTTGAATCCTTAAGTGTTCTTGATGTCCCTTCAACAGTTATCTGATATGCCATTTCCCGTGCTAACAATTTATCAAGCACATACAAGGGGAGGACATGGGGTTTAGTGAGGTTGCCAAAAAGCCTCACATAGGTGAATTTCTCCTCACCGAACCAACTACCTACTGTTGTCAAGTCAATTTCTACTTCCTGGGATACCCTTGGAGCAGGCTTATTGAAAATAGAATGTATACAAGTAAAATAAAACCATTGCAAATTCTGTACAAGTGATTTTTATAGTGTGCCTTCCATAACTGCTTGCAGTAAATATGAATCAAGTTCGGATCTTGGGCAGTCCACTTCCATCCAAGTACTGGGTATTCAAAATTGAAACAAATAGTATCCATAATATATGCACTATAGTAGAAACGGGGAATGATCCGGGAAGTTTTATATGCATTCCTTTTGTATTCTAATATCTCTATGGCTAGTCTATCAGACAAAATATTTGCCCAATCCATAACATAACCATTAATTGCAGCTTCCATTAGCAAGAACATATCTATAGTGAATTTGGCAGAATCATGTTGTCCCCACAGTCTACACATCATAGCTCCAGCATAGCAATAAGGGGAAGCTAATGAGTCAACAGAGTACTTACCCAATGACTCGTGCTTGTGTTTCTAAGGGAAATGCCTCCATTGCTTGATCAGGGCCGACTTCGAGTCGTTTTCCTTTTGCAAATGCTTCTAGGAATGCCTTGTTGTATCGCTTCTCGGGTGGAGGTAAATGGTACATTTGCCTGAGATCTTCAAGCTTGAATGAGCCGAATATCCTTCCATCAACTGTGGAAAATGTTCTATCTGAAGTTGGGATTTTCTCAACCACCCATCTTACCACATCAGTATACGGTAAGATTTTGGCCAGCGCTGTTATCCTGTGAAGATAAGAACAAGCCAATTCTTTGAGAGTTCCCTATGTCTTGTTGGTTGAATCGGTAGTGGCTTCCTCTTCTAATTCTTCGAGCTCCTCTACTTCTATCAAATTATAAATGCTTTCCTAGCTAGTATTTCCTAGACCAAGACATGTCGTATATGAGATTAATCCCTTCTTGCTCTGTTCTGGTTCTTTGGCTGCAGGAGTTGTTGTGGACTTCTTTGATTTCTTGCCCATTTTCTCTGAATTTATGGGTTCTGTGAGACTCTACACAAACAATTGCAAACAGTAATACAGAGATACTACAGCTGCAAGCCAATATGGAAATAAATAGAATTGCGGTGATTGTCATACGATAAATGAAATGCAGTTAAGAATTACCATGGATGAATTTTTTTTAAAGGATTTACTCTTAACTATATAATTTAATAGCCGTTCGAACTGCCAATCATGGTGAATTAATACCAGAAATACCCATCTTGTCAATCGTATATTGAATGATTATTTCAAGCGTGCTTCAGATTTCATCGATTGACGATCGGCGATAAATCGCAAATCGCGATTGGGAGTGTCAAAGGGAAGGGCTTTAGCACTTGCAATGAATATATTCAATTGCTGAAAAGTAATATTATAATGGAGTAGAGTAATATGAATGCAAACTATTTTAACATATGTTTCCCTCTTGAAATGTGCGCTTAATTGATTTGATCGCAATCGGGGTTTGGCTTGCGTTTTATCCTTTGTCAATGGATATCTCCGATTGCCGATTGCGATATCGGATCATAAGGTTTAATGAGGGCTTTGTATGTGTTCCTTTGGCTTATGACATCTCTGATTGCCGATTGTGATTTCTTTATCGGATCGGAGGATTGGATGAGATCTTGCTTGTGAATGTTTCTTTGTTATTGTGATATGCAATCTTTGATTGCTTTATCGCAATGTAGTTTTATTTATAATATTTCAAAGAAACACTTTGTTTTTTATCAAAATGCTTTATAAAATGATTTATTTACATCGGACCTTTTAATAAATATTTTTCTTGTGAATGAGGTCAATACTAGTTGTATTCATCAACTCACAAATCTTACTAAGTTTATTTAAAAAGGGACCCATTTCATATTAAGATTTTGTGTAAAACTTTTATAAAAATGGGGAGTTGTTGTATAGCACAACAATGGAAATTCATTGGGAGAAAGAATTATCTCTAAGAAAATAATATAATATTTTAACCTTCTTAATTTGAAAACCTTAATAGATAGAGAAAATCTAATATAACTAGGTAATCATAAATTTGAATATAATGAAAACTATTTTTGCTATCTCTTTCTCATGTCAAAATTAAATACATTCTAAGTTTAAGTAAGCCTTAATTGGTTGATAATGATAAAACAAGATCTTCTCCAACTTCACTTTTATAATGACTCCTTCGTCACAAGTAGAGCCACTACTGCCAGCAAACGTCCATAGTCTCGGCAGGGTTACCTTTTAACCATTTAATCATTCATTGTTCCATCCATTTCAAAATATAATTCAAAAGAATGAATCCAAAAGATATGTTTCCACATTTTTTGTATTGCATTTTCTTCTTTCCTTATTTCTTTATTTTGTAAGATAAAAAGCCATTGTCCTAGTTTGGTGGCCAGCTGTTGACAATGCCATTCACTGGTTGTAATCCAATTGAACAAGCTGGCTCGTGATGAGACCCATTGTCTTATAATTATAAGCCATTACCCTATTTTGGTATGTAATGTTGGTAATGTCAGTTGAATTAGTCCCCTATGATCATGGTAAGCATGCTTGTGATAAGACCTCTTATCTTTTATATCAAATTTATTTTAGAATTACACTTTGAGAAATTATAAACTTTGATGGATGGGATGAATAATTTTCTCCTTAAGAGAACATGGATGACAGTTTTGGGAGTTGAAGATGCTAAGATTGGAACAGTATTTGCTTTCTATTGATAACATTTTTTAGGCTTCTAAAACTTTAGAATGATTTACAGTATTCTCAAGTTTTGAGAAGATTTGACAAAATTTAAAGGGTTTTCAGAGTTTAATTATACCTAATTTCCTAGAACTTTTCTTTTTCCTTCAAGGCTTCTATTTATCAAAAGTAAATATTAAGACTATTTTCTTTTGAGTAACCTTTTCAAAATAGTAAAGACCAATAGAAGGCTATTTACAACTTTATTTCCTAAGGAAGAAAATAAACTATTTATTCACACAAATATAGCTGAAAATTTGAATATTTACAAAGTGACAAGGGGTTACCTCCTCAATTGAAGAAATTTTTCAAAATAAGCCCATTGACAGGAAGACAATCTCTCTTTCTTGATAGATCTTGCAATATAAATGTTGATGGGCCTATCTTCCCGATGATTTGAAATGGTCTGAGCCACATTTTTTGAAATTTAGTGTGTTTTCCTTTATCCTCGTGGGCTTTGTCCCATTTCAAAACCAGATCACCAACTTATAAATGTTTTGAGCCAGTTGAAGTTGTATCAAAAGAATACTTGATAATTTGTTGATGCTTTTCATGTGTAATTCGGGCTTTCTCCCTTTCTTCCTCTAGTTTCAGGATCTAATCATGTCTCAATTGAATAGAAGCTGAGGGATTTTCTTCAATACACTACACTAAGGCTAGTGATGGAAGTACTAAGTTTGCTGGTATGACAACCTCTTTTCCATACACTAGATTAAAAGGAGAAGTTCCTGTTGAGGCCTTTTCTGTTATATGGTCTGCCCATAGTGCGAATATCAAAAACTTATGCCAGTACTTATGATTCTGATCAATAGTTCTCTTAATGATTTTGATAATATTTTTATTGGTAGATTTTGCTAAACCATTTCCCTAAGGGTAGTAGTTTGCAGAATATTTCAATTTGAATCCTCTTTTGATAGCAAATTCAAGTACGGAATTACCAGAGAAATAAGATGCATTGTCAAAAATAAGAGCATTTGGGACACCAAACCTGGTAATGATGAACTGACCTATAAATTCAATGATTTCCTCAGAGTTCGTTGTCTTCAAAGGAATTTCTTCCACCCACTTAGTAAAGTAATATGTAACTGTAAGGATATACCTATGCTATTTAGATGAATGTGGAATGATTTCTCCAATGATATCCAATCCCATTGTTCAAAGGGTTGCTCAATGTTGACTGGTTGCAAAGGAAAAGCTGGCTTCCTTTGTCTTCCACTAGTAGTTTGACATGTTCTGCATTTCATTACATATTCATGAGTGTCTTTAAATAAGGTGGGCTAATAATACCCAACATGAATAATTTTGTGAGTTGTTGTATCAGCTCCAAAATGTCCTCCTACCAAACCATCATGTAGTTCCTGCAAGATCTTTTGCGCTTTAGGCTTTTCTAAGCATCTTAACAAAATTGAATCATAATTATGTCTAAAAAATACATTATCAACAATCGTGAAGTTTTTTGCTTTCAGTCTTATGGCACATTTATTTTTATAGGAAAGATTAGAAGGAGCATATCCATTTTTCAAATAAAATAACAAATCTGCATATTGGAATTCAGGATTAATGGTACTTATCTCATTGATCTCTTCAATACTATTTGTACCTTCATGTTCCTGAATGTTAGAAGCTCCTGCTAACAACCTGTAAAAACCTTGGCCTTTGAAAATCTTTGCTGGTCTAATGTCCAAATCATATTCTTGTAATTCCATGACCTAGTTTTCCCTTTTTTCTCCTAATTCACTTTGAACTAGTAACTGTCTTACTGCTAAGAAAGGAACTATAATTTTCGTGCAAGCTTTTAAGAGAAAGGGCCTAAAGTGTTTAATGGATTTGTATACAGCAAAGGCTTGCTTTTGAACTTCAAAGTAATTAAGCTCAACACCTTGAAGATTTGAACTATAAAATGAAATTGGTGTTTCCAAGTTTTGATCATTGATTTGTGTCAGTACTGTTGCGTAAGATGAATCAGATGCAAGAGTATATAAAATGAAATGATTCGAGAAATCAGGGGTGTTTAGTGCAAGAGAATTTATGATTGCTTGCTTGATTGAATCAAAAGCCTCTCTTTCTATATGTCCCCATTTAAACACTGAGCTTTTCTTGATCATGGTTTGTAATGGTAAAACAATCTGTGAAAAATCTGGAACAATTTTTTTTACAAAATTAATTTGACCTAAAAATCATTGCATTGTTTTTTTTATTATGTGGAAATGAAATATCATAAATCTCTTTGATTCTATCTGGATCAATATAAATGCCATCTTTTGAAACAATGAATCGAAAGAATTTACCTTGGTCAAGAGCAACAAAAGACTTCTTAGGATTGAGTGAAATGCCATACCTTTTACAACGCCCAAAGATTTCTTTCAAATCATGTAAATGATTTGATCTTTTCTTAGAGAAAATAGTAATGTCATCCAAATAGACAACTACTGATTTATTGATTAGACCTTTGAATGCTATGGCCATCGCTCTTTGGAATGTAGCTCCAGCATTGATTAATCTGAAACGCATCATTTGATAGGCATAAGTTCCCCACTTAGTTCTAAAACTAGTCTTAAGTCTGTCATCGTGGCGCACCAAGATTTGGTTATACCCTGAAAAAACATCTAAGAAGGACATTAATTCAGAACTAGCTACTAAATGGAGAGTTTCCTTCATCGTTGGTAGAGGGAAGTTATCCTTTTGACTTGCTTTATTAAGATTTCTTAAATCAATACAAATTCTATTGTCACCATTTTTCTTCCTTACTGGCACCATGTTGGACACCCAATTTGAATGTCTAATAGGGAAAATTATATTAGCTTTTAAGAGTTTGTTTAATTCAGCTTTTATTTGACTCTTGAGGTTAGGATGAATTTTCCTTAACTTCTATGGTACTGGTCTTTCTTCAGATATCATTGGAATTGTATGTTGTATGATGGAAGTATCATATGTTTTCAAATCATCATATTTCCAAGCGAAGACACTTTTATATCTATGCAGTAATCTGATAAATGCAATTCTTTCTTTTGAAGTAAGTCCTAATCCCAGATTGATGTTTTGTGGCTTGTCCTCTGTACCAAGGTTTATAAATTCAAATCTCAAAGTAGAACTTTGAA
>APFE030820840.1:0-21223 GCA_000404065.3 Pinus taeda | reverse complement strand
TGATCTCCATTGCACTATAAATTGAGGCATTGGGTCAGTGGCTGGGGAGGTTAGAAGCTGAACTTTTGAGGGTAAATGGTAGTGAAATAAAGACTTCCTATTTGAGCTTAAGAGGAGAGATTACATACCTTTTTGGCTTCCATAGGGAGTGAGTGAAGCTTGTCAAAGTAGAAGAGACTTCTTGTTGGACCCTGGGAGAAGCTTGTACAGCGTCAAGGCAAAGGTTGTGAGGTTCTTCTCCTTTTGAATTAATACAATCATTCTCATTTTTCTCAACAAGTATCTCATGTTATTTGTTTCATGGACTCCTTGACTTTCATGTTAAATATGTTTTATAATACTGGTTATTCAGGTGCTATTTAATCATTTTCCTTGTTTGTGTTTGCAGGTTTGTGACAAATGAACTTACTTGGATCAAAGGAGCGAAGGCATCTCCAAACTTGCGTTGGACATGAGGTAGGCCTTAAACACATTTGTTTGCCATTATTTATAAAGTGCATTTAGAGAAAGATAGTGTCTGGTTGGTCTGTTTGTCATTAGGTCTTCATTAGATTCTAGGAAGGTCTATCTTGTCCGCAAGATCGACTCATTCCGCGTGACACGTACTTATATCATGCAACTGTAAATGACTTGTATTGTTGCATGGTTGAACAAAGAAAGAATCCATTCAATATATAAAATAATTATCAATGTCATGATCATTGGAGATGAGTACATAACAAGTTTATTTTCAAATTTATAACTAACAAAGTAAGAACATTGAATCAAACAAATTTCCTTTAGGAAACACATAGAAACAACATGCACATCAAAATTTCCGACAATTTTCAATAATGAAATGTGTCAACCGCACTTACTATATGTTTCAGCCATGCATGACAGTACTTAGTTGTGCCAAAACATGCTTTGCAAACATAATATTCAAGGAAAACATATTATAAAAGTTCACATCGATGCTAATATCTTAATAAAGTTATATGGAATACTTAAGCATCATTGAAAGTATCTACAAACTTACTACAATTGTCTACCATCTAGCACAAATCCATATATAGCCCGAGTAAAACAAATAGAATCTTCCTCTTTTATGTCGGTAATATATCTTATACATCCGAAAAATTAATAATCAGTAGAATAAAACATGACCCTAGAATGCATTCAATTTTGTTTAATTGCTTTGAATAATAAGCTTTAGCTCAAGTTCTCTATTTCATTGGAGATAATGGCCTTGATTTGAGAATTGTATTTAACAATACGTTTCGATAACAAAAGGAAGTCCCCTTTTGGTTGCACTCCAATATCAATGTACTACTCATTGATATTGTTTCTCCCTTTCTTAAGACAAAGAAACACATTAAATTTATGGACTATAAGTAATGAAAGGTTAATCTAGCAAAATAGTATATATCACATAGGATTTTGTTTTAGAAATTACTATGAGTTATGGTCACTTAGTTGTACAGCAGACAATAGTGGTGATTTTATTCCTCTAACATTACAGTTTTTCTCTCCCCTCATATTTTTATTGTATTTAGTACATTGGGAACAACAGAAATTCAAAAATGTAACAATATTGTGTTTCTCTTAATGAAAGATGTCATTTTTTTCTTATGAAAAAAGTAATGAAAGGTTAATGTGGATTAATTTTTTTTTATTGTTCCCTTCAAATTGGATCTTGGCATTTGTCCTATCATTATTCGATGATCAAAAACGGCTTGAAAGATGAACTTGAAACCAAGCCAAAGTTCTTCCTTTGTGCCTTGGGTTCCAAACCCATCACCTTCCATTGGATAAGAGTATTGATTTTTTTTATTGGCCAATGCAATTACTAGACAGTTGGAAGGAGACATAACAAATAATATTGTTAAGATATTGTGGTCCCTACAACTCATGTCTGTAACTTAAAATAGCCACCCTGGCCTATCATGTGATTCCCATGTTTCTCAAGCCTTTCCTTTGTGGCTTTTAAAATTTCGAGGAGCCTATGAAAATTTTCAAATATGTTATATACCAAAATTTTATTTAAACGAAACAAAATTAAAAGTATTGAATTGAAAATGTAGTTTACCTCGGTGCACCAACTGGTGTTTTTTCCTATTTTCTCAATTTCTTCTCATTTGCATTTTCGATGAGGGATTTCTATTCCCTCACAAAAATCATGGGCGGATTCTCATATTTAGAGTTATTTTCCAAGTGACCCCTATACATGTCCCCTACATATTTTAAATAGTTTTTGGCTGTAGAGGTGACCCCACTTTTATTGAAGGTATATACCCCAAATGGACCTTCAAGGTAGTCCATAAGCTCTTTCTTCAGGTTGGAATTTTGGGAATTCCACCTCATGCGTATGGTGGACCCAAAAATCAACAATGATTTGTCATTGATGTGTTCATAAAACAAATTGTTTCTTACATGAAAAAGTATATGATGATTAGTTTGAAAATAATAATCTAGATCGTGATTTATGTTTGAGATAGAAAACATGAAACAGTTAAACTTTTAAAATTATCTGGGATATTTGGTGTTTTTATTGGAACTTCTTCTTCATTCACTAAAAATGTGCATGGAATTTTTCCCATGATGATCCAAGAAGTGTACCCATAGTGTCATCAATAGGGTCATCTGAGTCACCACCTATAGATCCTGGTCGTGTGTTTTCCTCGAGGGGTGTGTGTTGAGAAATCAAGATGCTTGTAGATTAGGGTATATTTATCTTAACTTGATAATTACTTGTTAATGTTTGTCAGATTCTTATTAAAATTATATTCTCTTCATCAATCAATTACCAAAAATGTACAAAACATGAAGATTACAAGAGACAAAGAATACAAGAAATTAGGCTCTAAGTCAAGGCAAAAAACCCCACAAGGGGGAAAACCCAAGAAAATCCTCTTCTTATAGAATCAGGTCAAAGTGAGATATCAAAGTCCCAAGACCAAGGTTTCCACAAAGACCCAAGTCAACCCTCCTACAATTCATCTCCAACAAATCATAGTCAATAAAAGTCAATGCTAGTCAAATTTTGTTGAAAATGGCAACAAGAAATGCTAAAAATAGAAGTGCTAAAAATAGGACTACTATAAATAGCAGTTTGGGTACCAGTTCTGGATTGAACAATAGGGAACAAAAAATGGAAGTGTTATTTTTAGCAGTTTGGGATGGATTCCAATTTTAGTCAGTCCCTGGACTAAAATAGGAAGTAAAATTCGAATTTGAACTTAACAACTGTTTTAAAATAAATTAATTAATTCACCATGAGTTAATTAGTTGTGAAAAATCAAACATGAAGTCTATGTGAGGACATGCAATAGTTTCTCCATTAATTAAGGAAATTATCCATCAATTAAAGAGATAAAGATGAGTTCTAATTTGAGTTGTAATTAGTTGGCTCAGTTAACTAAGTCAAGTCCAATTAGATTGATTTAAATGATTTGTTTAAATTAATGTGAGTTCAGTTAGTTAATGCATGCTTGCATATAGCTGTTGCACTTTAGATAATTGAATATTCTCTAATGAATAACTCATGCATGTCAGTTCAAATAGAGTCCCAGATGAGATCAAAGAAGGGACAGTGTACTATTAGTTGGATGGATTTCTCCTATAAAGGAAGCTCATCCATGGAGAAGGATTTATCTCCTTCAGGATTGCACAGTTGGATCAGAGGTTAGTGAGTGTGTGAAGAGGCCAATTCACATAAGTGGCTGCACTGGACCCCAAGGAAAATTGCACAAAGAAATAGGAGGCTTGGAGGGCAAAGGAGAAGGTTTGAGAGAGGCCTTTGATTGTCTATGAGAAGTAGAGGGATTGCAAAGAGTGAAGGATAGCTTGTGAGATAATTATTTTTGTAATCCAAACTATATTTCCACTTGTCTAATGATACAGAGTTGGGCTTTTAGGCTGATGATTTCCCCTGGTTATTTCTTTTGTGTTATGTGTGATTGATTTCTTCTTATCAATTATATGTGTTCAATTGATCTTGCTCAATTTGATTAAGCTTCCACATAATTGCTTGTAGAATTAGATCAAGTATTTTGCTTTAGTATATTGCATTATCAGGTGATCTATAGTGGGAATTTCTACATGGTATTAGAGCTAGCTGATTTGTAGAAAAAATCTACAAATTTCAGAAATTGGGTCATCTCCTCAAATTTCGACCCCTGAAATTTTGGGCCTGTAATACCACATAAATTTCCTTAGAAAACTCGCATGTGTCAATAGAACTAGAGTAGAAATCAACTCATTTTCTCTCCTTTGAATTCAATTTTTTATATTCTTCATCTTGGCATAGAAATCAATGGATGGATGGATGATCAAATGAGGTCAAATTTCCTTGTGTACATACATGTCTAGGAGGTCGAAAAGCTACCTCTTTAGGCCGACTTTTCCAGGAGGTATGAATTGGTGAATGGAGCACATTTTTTAACTCTTTTGACTCAAAATAAAAATGTTTTCCTCTTTCTTACAAGAAGTCCAAATGGGACTTTGACTCAATTACATTTCTTTGACTTATAATTAATTTTATTTTTGACTCAATAAACCCTATAAGGATGAAGAACATGCTTTGACTAGAAATAAATCATAATAATGAATATAATAATTATATTAATAGTACATTTCAATTACACTATGAAGACTGACACTAGATACATTTTCAACACTCCCTCTTAACGAGAGTGGTATTCATAATGAAACAATAGGATACTCTCAAATTGAAATATTCTCGTAAGAAGGGATTCAGATTGATAAGCATCATCATAACCAGTATTGTCAAATTTAGCAAGGCCTTGACTAATAAGCTATATCACTCCACTAGATCAAAGCACAATGTTGGGAGGCATAAATTTGGACACCATCGCCTCTCAAGGCACATGCCCAATCTGGATGTTCACTAGGTATGTCCTCATAGGACTATTCTTATCTTGGATACCCATCCTCAAACAATATTGCTCCTTAGGACTACTCTTATCTTGGATATAAATCCTCAAAGAATATTGGTCCCAAATTCTTATCCAATCCACCATTCTCCCTACCAATGCTTTCACTAGGCTTAGATTGTTATTCTTGGCCATAGTGCATGACACATGGAGAATACAGTGTCCACCTTCACTCCCTCTCAACTAGGGAAGAGATCCTCACTTCCTCTCAAACAGGGAGGAATAACCACAATCCTACGCTTGTCTCAAAAATACTCATCAATCCATTGCCTACCTATTCTTTTGTGGAGATCTGTTGTAGATTCATGGCTCATGTCTCCATTATATTCTTGAATCATAAAGCACCTATACCTTTCATGGTTCTCTAACAATATTTATGCATCTTTGAATGCAAAACTTCATCAAACGCAATAAGGAGCCAAACTTATTCACAGTTGATTTCATAACCTTTCAGATCTTCTTTCTTTGTAACATGGTTCTTCTTTCATGCTTTTCCAAGAAATTATATAAGCTTCCAAATAAATAGCCCTAGATCAGTCATCTTATCTTTTTTATCACAAGACTCCTTGGGTTTTTTTGTCAAACTTCAATTAGTATTTTATCAAAGATCTTATAGCTCCAAATTTCAAGTTGTAAGATCCTTCAAGTCAATTCCTACCTCTAACTCCCTCTGAAGTCGAAATTACTTCCTTCTCATTGTCTAGCTTCACAATCTTCAAGAAATCATATTAGCTCCCAAACATCACCAATATCTCTATTACCATTAGTATTGTCAATATGTTCCTGAATTGAGCCAATCAAATCTCCCTCTTTCTAGCTAAGGTAGGTGAACATCTAGTCAACTTTTTCTTCTTCCTTAATCTTCATGCTATGCCACGTTCTTCCAATTATTTTAAATGTTGGTCAATCTTAGATAACTATTCTTTTGACTTATAAACTTTGTTGGAAGACTATGAAAGCAAAAAATACAAAGTACAATGACAATAGCATTAGTAGTAATTAAGGATATGTCTAACTACTTATCTTTTGAGGAACATTTCCTCCTTCTTAATCTTGGATATGTTCAGCAATCTTGTTCCCAATTAGCATGGTGTCCTTTATGTTGTCATCAAGGGTTATATCTACTTATTACACCAAAAACGATTATATAGGATTTATGTTCCTGTGTTTCTTCTTAATCCAAAATTTTATAGGGTTTACAAACCCTAGATGTGAAAGTCTTCAAAATCTACCATTTTTAGGAAATGCAAATTCTATAAGCATATTATTGAATTAGTCACAAAACCCTAGGAATACTAAATACATGCTTTCTAATAGATTTCATTCCTTAATCATAAATAATATCAAGGAAAGAATTCAAATGTAATCATAACAAATATCTCTAAAATATATCTACACAAACCCTTATTATGATTCATTACTATCTTTCAAGAGATCGTTATCTTAACATTGCTAAATTTTGACATAAATTATTGATTGAACATAGTTTATATGCACCACTTTTAACTTTACCTATTCTCCATTATTTCCTTTGAGTATGGTACTATATAGTAACTTCTTGACAATACTTCAAAGAGACATGCTAATTTTGTCCATACTACTGCGACCAATTCTACATATGGTATTCAAGAGATCGAATATTAATCTCAATCCTACATCCTTCAAGGTAGAATACGAACCATAGAGATGTTTTTGGGTTGCTTACAATGTCCTTCATATTCCAAGGTTTAATATCAAATAGGTTGGTTTCATGGTGTATTTCATCTTTCTTTTATGTATAGTAAGGATATCAATATTGTTTCATAAACCTATTTTAGAGAGAGAACTCGTATTTCTTATGTCATGGAGATCTTGCAACTTTTCAATTGACCATCATCATTTGAATCAAAATTATTGTTATTCTCCATAGTTCAAAAGCAATCTTCCTCATGCTTGACCACAATATTACTCTGACTATAATATTGTAACATGTCATATGCTATTGAAATTAAGTGTCTCATAGATGCGCCTTTTTTGTAGGTAGCTGGAAAGAAGGGGACGTAGAGTCGAACAGCTAGGGTTTACAATCTTTAGCAAGTGTTGTACTCCATGGAAGGGAACAAAGGAGGGAGCTCCACTCCCTCCTACAAGTAGGTTGTATCCAGTTGAGGTAAGAAGCCAATAGAAGAGGTCAGATGTCTTGTTGAAGGAGGGAAAGAGAGCATGGAAGAAGAGCAAGAGGGAATCAAAGCAAGGGAGAATAATAGCACAAAAGAAAAGGAGGAAAATGACAAAGAACAAGGAGGAAAAACCAAGGCACAGAAGGGACCATGTAAACCCAGAACTAAAGTTACACCCAGAGTACTTCTGAATGATCCTGCTCTGCAGGCACACAGGGACCACATGAGGACATATGTTATTATTTATAAATTCATGAGAGTATGGCCCACTGAAAAAGCATTACAGACATGGATTAAATACCATTGGAAACCAAAAGGGAGCATTGACCTACATCTCGGGTCAAAGGGATTCTTTATTGTGGTCTTCACAAATATTGAGGATAAAGACAAAGTGTTTGAAGGAGGACCCTACTTCTATGCAGTTGTTGACCTCTATATGAGGCCATGGACGATGAACTTTGTCCCGAAGAGGGAAACTTTTACTTCAGTTCCAATATGGGTAAGACTCTACTCCCTTCCTCTTGATTATTGGCAAATAGAATCGTTAACAGCCATAGGAAATAAATTAGGACGTTTTGTCAAAGCTTCTGAAGCCACCAGAACGGGTAAATACACTTCCTTTCCACGAATTTGTGTGGAAATGGATCTCTCTGGAGCTCTACCGGATGAGGTGATATTGGAAGTCTTTGATGAAGAATGGGTACAAACACTTAGATTATGAACATATTCATTTTAGATTTCGTAGATGCCATGAGCATGGACACCTTTTAAGGGATTTCCCTCTCAGTAAAATAAATAACAAGAGCAAAGCCACCACAATGATAGATACTGAAAGATTTCATAAAGTGAGCCATGGAGGAAAAGGGGGCAAAAGGGGACTTAAGCAACATCAAGCAAGAGGGTCTCAGGACAGTCTGAACAGGTACCAAGTTCTCAAGGAAGAAGAAGAGATAACAAAAGTAGATCAGGATGTGGAAGAATTCCAGAGGAGAAGGAGAAAGAGGAAGACAAAGATCAAACAAAGGAGAATGATATACAGATTGAGGCTATGATGAGTGATGTAGAACTGGATATGGACTAGGATATGACCCAAACTGAGATGGAAATAGAGGACCTTGAACTACAGGAGATTCTTGATAGAGAACACCTAAATCTAGAAGGGTTCTTGAAATAGGGAAACATGGGAGGGATAGACTTGTTACCTCAAGAAGAGTTCACTAGAGTATAGCAGTTGTACTTATGGAAAACCCAGACTAAAGGGATGGATAGGCAAAGTAATATTGCAAGACAAGGTAATGAGGGCATGAAAACTATGAAAAATACATCAAGATTAGCACCCAGATTCCTAAGAAAGAAGAGAGGTAGAAAAAAGTAGAATGAGTTGTTGATGGAATGTGGAAAGCTAATGATAGATTCAGGTAAGATGAAAGACCTAACCAGTTACTCCTTCACAAATCTTTAATGATGAAATTCACTTCATGGAATATTAGGGGTCTAGGTAGTAAAAGGAAACAAAGATTACTTAGTAACATAATGAAACAAGAAGCTCTGGATATGATTTTTATCCAGGAAACTAAATGTTCCATTCAGAAAATCAAAGAAATATATAGAAAATGGCTCAATCGATTTGAGTTTCTAGAAGTCAAGGAAGAAAATACAGCAGGAGGCATTCTTACTCTTTGGAACCCCCAAAAGATTGGTATAATAGATACTGAGGCTTCTAGAAATTATTTATCAATGGTTCTTCAACCTGTGGGGGATAAGGAGACCTATCTGGTTACAAATGTATATGGCCCTCAAAGAATGGATGAAAAACTCAAGTTTCTAGATTCTGTTGTGGATCTCAGAGAGAGATATGTAGAGATACCATGGATTATTGGTGGGGGCGGGGCGGGTGAGGGGACTTCAATATAATCAAATCACTATCGGAGAAAAAAGGGGGCACCAGAACTCTAAACAAATACTCCTTAGCTTTTCAAACTTTTATGGATACTCTGAAGCTATTTGACATTGTTTCAAGTAATGGTCTCTTTACCTAGAACAATAGAAGAGGAGGAGATTCTTTAGTGGCCTCAAAGTTAGATAGATTCATCATCTCAGAGGACCTTATGCTCAATGATAAAGAAATGGGAGGGATAATTCTCCCCTTTGGAGGATCAGATCACTGGCCAATGCAACTGGAGGTCAAGAGCATTGGTACCCTCAAGAATATACCTTTTAGATTTGAGAATATCTGGCTCACCCATCCAGATTTCACCAGCAACATTTCAAGTTGGTGGTCTGAATATTTGCATATTCAGGGTACAAGTATGTTTCTTCTTCACAAAAGAGTAAAACATATCAATCTTAGGCTAAAAGATTGGAACAAGAATGAATTTGGCAATATTTTTGAAGGGAAAAAAGATGTCGAAAACAAATTGCAGGAACTCAACCAAAACCTTATCAAGGATGGATTTGATAAAGTTAGAAATGATAGAGCCACAAAATTCCATCAAGAGTGTGAGAACTTATGTAAACAAGAAGAAATATTTTGGAGACAAAAATCTAGAGTGCAATGGCTAAAAGAAGGAGAACGAAATATCAGATTCTTCCACAAATCCACCTTGGCAAATAGAGCTCATAATAGAATCACTTCGATCAAGGATGAGGGAGGGCATCTTCTTAGCTCCCACGAGGAAATAGAAGTTGTGTTAGTTCAACACTTTCGTGGGATTGCAAAGGAAACCATCGCAGACAAAGAGCATTTCATCAAAAACTTAACAAGAAATATACCAAGACTAGTGTCCAGAGAAGACAATTCCAACCTCAATAGGCCAGTAACTAAAGAGGAAATCAATGAGGTCCTCAAGGAAATGCACAATGGAAAAGCACCAGGCCCTGATGGTTTCAATGTTGATTTCTTTAAAGCTTGTTGGAATATTGTTAAATAGGACATTTTGAATGTGGTAGAAGATTCCAGGAGGAATAGAACTATTCTGAAGGTACTCAATACCTTCTTCATCTCTAATCCCTAAATAAGATAATTCCCTAACTCCAGATAAGATTAGACCCATAGCATTGTGAAATGTGGTTTACAAGATAATATCCAAGGTTGTGACCAATAGAATCAAACCTCTTCTTCCCACTCTTGTGTCTGGGGAATAATCTAGTTATGTAGAAGGCAAATAAATTCTCAATAACATCATTCAAGCGCAAGAGGTGGTGCAAACACTGACTAGAAATAGGAAGGTTGGAATGATCATGCAACTGGATCTTGCCAAAGCTTATGATAAGTTGAACTGGACCTACATTAGGAGGGTTCTTGTTGCTTTTGGGTTTGATCATAACTGGGTTAGATGGGTCATGGCCCTAGTAACTTCTTCCAACTTTTCAATTTTGGTTAATGGTTCTCCCTTCGAGATTTTAATTCCTTCAAGAGGCCTTAGGTAGGGTGATCCACTCTCTCCCTTTCTCTTTATACTCATGATGGAAGGACTTGGTCGATCTATCAAGCAGGCAAAAGAAGAAGGAAAAATCAAGGGTCTCCAACTTTGAGAGAATGGACAGTCCTTGACTCATCAACAATTTGTGGTTGATACCATGCTATAGGGAGTACCTACGGTCAAAGAAGCTCTTGCATACAAACAACTTCTAAGTGACTTTTCCATGGCTACAATTGTGGAGTTTAATCTTTCCAAATCTAAGATCTTTTTCTTTAATACCAATATTGCTATTCAAAGGAATATCTCCATAATTCTGGATTTTCAAAGGGATTCCCTACCTTCAAAACATTTTGGAGTTCCTTTAACTACTAAACCTATGCATAAGAGCATTTGGGAGCTGGTGATTAATAAGATGCAGGATAAAATTAGGAATTGGACCATCAGATCTTTAAACTTTGTTGGTATGTTGGTGCTTACAAAGGCTATTGTTCAATCTATCCCTACTTTCATGCTATCAGCACTCCCAGTACCAAAAGGAGTCTTACAATAATTCAGAACCATTCAAAGAGACTTCCTTTGGGGTAAGGGGGAGAAAAAAAGGAAATGGGTCTTGGTAACCTAGGAAAAATTTTGCAAACCTAAAAATCATGGAGGCCTTGGTTTGGATGATCCAGAGGTTCTAAGCAAGGCTTTAGGGGCTAAACTATGGTGGCGTTGGGTTAATGAAGCAAAGGCTCAGTGGGCAAGTATCTAGAAAGAAAAATATGCCAGCACTTGGAAAATTAACAATCATATATGGATGTCTGGAAATATAAAGGGCTCATATATATGGAATAAGGCCTGGGAGAATAGAGGCTTACTACAAAAGAACAGCTTCTGGCAAATCAGAAAGGGAGATCTAGCACTATTTTGGGAAGATAAATGGAAACAAGAACCAACACTGTTAAAGGAGGATTTTGTGGAACTCAAGATAAAGACGGACAACATAGGGTTATCTAAGGTCAAAGATTTATGGGACCAAACCAATAATACAGGCAAATGGAGAAACTGGAAGAACATTGTTTACAGGGAAGATAGCCCTTGAAAGCTAAAGTAGAGGCTCTGATGAAAATGTTAGATCAATGGAAGATTTTAGTAATAGGGGGGCATGACTAGTTAAGATGGGGCAACAACAATGAGGGAACCTTTAACCTTAAGGAGGCAAAACATATCCTCCTTGAACTGGATTTTGTTGCTCTGGATATAATTTGGAAAAATCTATGGAGGCATCAACGTTGGATGAAGATTAAACTCTTCATGTGGCTGGTTTATCATAAGAGAATTCTGACTTGGGATAACATTTGGAAAAGAGGTGTTCTAGGGCCTTCTAGGTGCTAGCTCTGTGAGGCCCAAGAGGAAACTATGGAACACTTTCTCAACAATTTCATCTTCACCTCTAGTTTGTGGGATTATTTTTCCACCATCTTCCAAAAAACTGATAGGGATAGAGGGAGTATCATCAATACCCTAAACAATTGGAGGCGAAATTTTTCTGATTATGAAATTCTTGGCTCAGCTTGGGATCTTACGCCCAAATTCATTATTTGGAATGTCTGGGAAGAAAGGAACAATAAAATCTTCAAAAATGAAAAGAAACCCTTCCAATATCCTTTTTAGCAGACCTTGAAACAACTTAAGGAGACGATTAGTACTACTGTATGAAATCCCCCTAAGAATCCACCTTCAAACGCTGATATGAGGATTCTAATACAGTTGGGCATGCAGGAGCTTATTCCGCAGGGCCTAGATAGAAAGGTTAGGATAATGGACAATGAGAAGGACTACTAGCATCATCCCCCTAAGAGTTTTATGAAATACAACATTGATGGGGCCTCAAAAGGCAACCTGGGCACAACTGGCTTTGGAGGAGTGTTAAGGGATGAATTTGGAAATATCTTGTCCATCTTCCACTACCATTTAGGCAGAGCCACTAACAACATGGAAGAATTAATGGTGATGGAGTGGTGCTTAGAACTCCTGGTGCAGGATAATTGACAAAATGTGGTTGTCGAAGCTGACTCTGAGTTAATCATTAACTCGGTCAAAAGAATTAGTTGGGGCACAAGGCCAGAGAAGGTTTCAAAACATTGGAGGTTGATCCAGGTCTTTCAATGGATCCAGCTCCACCTCATGGGCCTACGAATGCTAAGTCTTAACCATGTGTGAAGGAAGGCCAACAAACTGGCAAATTTACTGGCTAATCAAGGAGCAAATGTAACATTAGCAGGGTCGCGATGGGTTGGCAAGGAATGCCTCAGAACAGACTTAAGGAACAACGTTGCAGCCAAGCGGATGAAGATATGATAGTGTATCGTAATAAAGCCAGGGAGGCTATGTCAATATAATTTGGTTTCGCATGAGTTGCTATTTTTCCCTCATTTTGTTTTTTTTTGGGCTGCGCGATAGATTCGGTGGCCCAGGCAGATGGCTAGAAGAATGGAGATTTACTTTACATGGTTTCACAAATGGGTGCAGAGGGGAGGGCATGAGAGGCCAGTATCCTGGCTTTTGTGGTTACAAACAAATGAACTTAGACAAGGAGTTCTATCAGAGCAAAGGAAATTACCAGGATGAAAATTGTCGATATCAGAGGAATTTTGGTCTACACGAGAAAGAAGCTCTTGGTAAAAGGTGAACGGGATACACCTATAGTATGCCTTTGGTTTTCGGGTAGGAAAATGCACACGGATTTATATAAACCTATGGTTCTTGGGCAAAAAACTCTTATCGGACAACTCTTCACTTTGATGTGGACTTAGTTAAAATGTGGGCAAGTCAGTGATATCAAAGCAATAATATGTATTTCACATGGAAAATAGTGAGGCAGTTGACAGTCTATATGGACCCAAAATTTTTTTAGACGTTGCCTTTATAATGCTTCAGGTATGTGCTAGCAGTTAAGTTTCGTGCTAGTTTCACATGCATGTTGCGATCGCATGCATCAAGTGGATTTTGGGCGGTTAAAATGCCCATGGGTTATCGCCCCAAACAGACCCAATATGGTTATAGAATTAGTTCAGGAGTATTTTCGGGTTCGAGAAGAAGAATAAAGGGTGAGTAGGATGGTTTCCCGAAATGGCCTCTTGACCGTTAGATCCTCGGAGGTAGAATGTATGTTTGACAAAGATTTGTAATGTTTTGTGGGCCCTTGGCCAGGTTTGTAAAACGTTGGTTCAACAACTACGGTGTTGAGGGGCCTGACCATTTTGTGGGCCATAGAACCTTGGGCTGTCATGTATATTATGTAACTCTTTTTATATAGTTGAATTGGAAGGACCTACTCTTGCTTGAGCAAAAAAAAGAAATTAAGTGTCTCATAA
Organism: Pinus taeda; assembly: GCA_000404065.3. NCBI lineage: Eukaryota > Viridiplantae > Streptophyta > Pinopsida > Pinales > Pinaceae > Pinus > Pinus taeda. The sequence continues at coordinate 7,349 of APFE030820840.1, read as the reverse complement.
ATTCTCATATTCATATAAGAAAAATTATAGTTCATATGCCTTTTTATCTTGCTTGTGTAATTAGTATATTTTAAAGTTGGTGTCTTCTTTATAAGCCTCAAATTATTGTCTCAAACATGTTGCCTTATCTTCTCTTTCCATATTAGATGTATATATGTTCCAATTGGTAGATGTCTTTTCTACAAGGTTCCATAGAGATAGAAAACTTTCTTCTTCAGTAGTTTCATCAAGTGTTAAAATATGTAGCCCCTTTCATGGAAATGTATCAGTGTCTTGGATTTCTTGTACAGGATAAAGTTTGAATAGGTCATATATCTATTGCTTTCATATTTTCATAATTGATATCTTAAGCTATTCTTCTAGGTCTTGGTTCAGACTCCTCTAGGACTCGGCCTAGTAATCATTCTCATTAACCACAAAAAAGTATCTTAGAAACAAGTTTCAAATAGCAATGAGGGTATAGATTTATACTTAGCGTAGTTTTGGATATATGCTACAGATCTCGCACTTTTGTCTCAATTCCGAATGTAAACCATAGACTAGGATATCAAATTCTCACAGAGCTCAAATATATAAACCTCATAATTCGGTCAATTCATTACTAAGAAGTTGTAGATATATACTTTGGTCTTATTTTCTTCTTCTATACTTAATATAAGATGGATTGTGTAGTAACTACCTCATGCTTCTTGAATTATTCCTTATTTTCATGATAACACCTTTATAGTATTGGTCTATTTGCATGCTAGGTTTCTTCCAGATTTAGGTTTCTTTCAAGTCTTCTTATTTTATATGTTTTGAGACCATTCCATCAGATTCCATGGAGATATAGTAATTTGGAGAAAGAGTATCAAGCCACCACTAAGTGTAGAAATTTTTACTGTAGATTAACCTGATAATGCAATATAACTAAAGGAAAATACTTTAATCTACTTCTACAATCAAACTTGCAAAAGCTTAATAGATTTGACCAAGATCAAGTAGAACACATATAACTAGAAGAAGAATCAATACACATGAAACACAGAAGAATACTCAGGGGAAAGGCTCAGCTAAAAACCCCGCTATCTGTGTTATCATACAAGGTGGAAATACATCAAGATTACACAAAGCTTTAGCTCTCATAGCTAGCCAGCTCTCAGTACAATCCTCCTAGATGCTCACAAGCAAACAAGGCTTCTCACAAACCTTCTCCTCTACCCTCAAAGCCTCCTATTTCCTTGCGTTGTTTCTCCTGGGTGATCCTACTGTTACCAAGTGTAACACTGATCTCACACCCTATAAAACTGTGCAATCCTCAAGGAACCTTGTTCCTTCTGCATAGATGAGTTTCCTTTATAGGAAAATTCCTCCAACTGATAGTAAAATTTCCTTGTCTTTAATCTCAACTGGGTCTTTGTCTGAACTGACATGCATCAATTATTTATGAGAGAATTTTCAGTTATCTAGAGTACACTAGTTTCATGCATGCATGCATTAACTGACTAAACTCACAATTAGTTCCTCAAATTGTTTGGAACTAATTTAACTGGACTTAACTCAGCTAATTGAGCTAACTAATTACAACTCAAATAAAACTCATCCTTATCTCCTTAATTAAGGGATAATCTCCTTAATTTAAGGGATAACTATTGCATGACTTCACAAAGACTTCTAACTTGAATATCTCCAACTAATTAACTCAAGACGAATTAATTAATTATTTTCCCTTACTGAATACAACATTGTAGCCTTTGTCCTCCAACATTGCGATCGATACCAAATTCTTCTTCAATCCAGGAACATACTTCACATCTGTCAAGGTGATAAGAGCTTCATGCTTCCTTTAAAAAGCAACCGTGCCCACTCCTGAAACACTATACCTTTCATCATCACCCATCTCTATGCACATCTTGAGGTTTTTCTCCTAGTACTGAGTAAAATTTTATTGTCGGTCATGTGGAATGAGGCTCCATTGTCAAGAAACCAACCACAACCCATCATCAATGACACCATGCATGCAATGAGGGTGAAATCCATCTCGAACTGAGAGGCTAATGCCTCACCTTCTGATCCGTCCGAGGATCCCTTCTTGTAATTCTTTGATGGGCAATTAGTCACATAATGACCCATCTTGTGACAATTAAAGTATCTCACTTTAGATTTGTCACCCTTCTTCCCTTCATGAGAAGAATTCAATTTGGGATGAGAATCCTTCTCCTTCCCTTTCCTTTCCTTACTCGCTAAGGCCAAATTTTCTTCATCATCCTTGGATGAATAACCATCTCATGTGCTCCTCCTGATCTGCTCCTGTATGAGATCCGACCACAATCATTCCAAATCCGAGAGTTTCTCCCTTCCATTCATAGAGTCCTGGTAGCTATGCCAGCTCTTTGGAAGACCAAGGAGAGTGAGGCTCACCATATCATCATCAGCAATATTTATTCCCACACTTCCAAGCTCATCTCTATAGGTGGTGAGCTTGTTCAGATATGTGGAAATAGTATCACCATTCTCCATCTTAATTCTTCGAAGCTTGTCCTTGAGCACCAATTTCCTTTGGTCACTATTGTTCTGATAGAGGTCCTTCAATGTCTTCCACATTAAAAAAGGAGTCTCCTTCCCATGGATACTCGAAACGATATGGTATTGAAATCCCTCAAGGATGATTTGTCTCACCCTCGCCACACACTTCTTCCATTCAGCCAACTCTTGTGCATTAGCTACAGCTGGCTTGGGGATCTCTTCATCAATGAAATCCTTCAAACCGTTGTCTTCTAATATCGCTTCCATTCTATCCTTCCATGCTATGTAATTTGAGTTGCCTTCCAAGGCATACTCAAGTCTCAAGACGTAAAACACCATTGACCAACCTGAAGTATGTGATGAATTCAATTTTTACCTACAATCTCGAACTTCAAACTTCGAATTTCCCTTCTCAGTCTACTTGTTCACAGCTTCGATCACCTTTTCTCTGATAACATGTAGAAATTCTGACTGTAGATTAACTTGATAATGAAATATAACTAAAGCAAAATACTTTAGTCTACTTCTACAATCAAACTTGCGGAAGCTTAATAAATTTGAGCAAGATCAAGCAGAACACATATAACCAGAAGAAGAATCAATACACATGAAACGCAGAAGAATACTCTGGGGAAAGCCTCAGCTAAAAACCCCAATATTTGTATTATCATACAAGGTGGAAATATATCAAGATTACATAAAGCTTTAGCTCTCACAGCTAGCCAATGCTCAGTGCAATCCTGCTAGATGCTCACAGGCAAACAAGGCTTCTCCCAAACCTTCTCCTCTGCCCTCAAAGCCTCCTATTTCTTTGCATTGTTTCTCCTGAGTGATCCTACTATTACCAAGTGTAACACTAATCACTCACACTAATCTCACACACTGTAAAACTGTGCAATCCTCAAGGAACCTTGTTCCTTCTGCATGGATGAGTTTCCTTTATAGGAAAATTCCTCCAACTGATAGTACAATGTCCCTATCTTTAATATCAACTGGGTATTTGTTTGAACTGATATGCATGAGTTATTTATGAGAGAATCTTCAATTATCTGGAGTACACTAGTTTCATGCATGCATGCATTAACTGACTAAACTCATAATTAGTTCCTCAAACTATTTGGAACTAATTTAACTTAACTTAACTCAGTTAACTAAGCTAACTAATTACAACTCAAATACAACTCATCCTTATCTCCTGAATTAAGGGTTAATCTCCTTGATTTAGGGGATAACTGTTGCGTGACTTCACAAAGACTTCTAACTTGAATTTCTCCAACTAATTAACTCAAGATGAATTAATTAATTATTTTTCAAGCAGCTAGTGATACTAAATTTGGATTTTAATTCAAGGACAAATTAAAATTGGAATATTCTTAATGCTATTTTTAGCGTTTCTTGTCTCTATTCTTAACACTAAGTTACGGATTTCTTTATATGTTTTTTTTAATCTTTTCTAGAGTACTATCACAAGTTCAGACTATTCTCAAATGCTACAGAAGGTCATAGAGTATCATCATATTTTTTTCCACAAAACATATTGTCATAATAAATTTGATGCCATAGAATATACATTGTTACAAAGGTTCAAATATCATAGTTTTTACATAGGTTCAGATGCGATAGACTTCGGATGAATTTAACTCCTTGTTAGTGTTGGAACATGCAAGGTGGCAACTTATTATAACAATCTTCCTTAACCTTAATATTTGGTTGTGAACTTTAGTTTACCTTCATTTGTTCTTTAGTTAGATCTTGTCATCAAACAAATATCAAGAAAGAAAAAAGTAATAATAAAGGAATATACATTATACTCTCAGCCAAGACAAAACCCCTCCAAGGGGAAACCCAGAAAACTCTTCTCTTCTTATAGAATATGCTTCAAAATGAGACACAAAAACCTAAACCCTAAACCAAGTGCTTCTCATTAGAGAAATTTTGAGGTCTAAAATGGGCCTGAAAACAAAAATGTACAGCCAAATTAAAATTTATAAGAACCAATAGGATTCAAGATGATGATGACAACCATGGGGGATGATTCAGCATTTTTTGAGTAAAAAAGTAAAAATATTAAAAAATAAGAAAGTTATTTTTTCAACTTGTATTTTCAACCTATCTCCCTGTGGTTTTACTCAAATTTAAAGTGGAAGCACACGTTGGATGTGGAATTTAATTCCTCGTCCGAGTACCCATGTTTCATTCTTTTGATGGACCCTGCTACACGAAAAATGAGAAATACACGAAAAATGTGATTGCAATCACGTTTTTCATGTATTTCTAATTTTTCATGTAGCAGGGTCCATAGAAAGTATGCAACATGAGTACTCCTTGTTGAGGAATTAAATTTTGCATCAAATGAGTGCTCCCTCCCAAAATTTGAGGAAAAATGTACGGATATAAGTTGAAAATACGAGTTGTAAAAGGTAGTTTTTTCTTTTTTCCCTCTAATTTGATGATGTAATCTAATATTATTTTATTATTTCCACAAGTATTTTATAATATTCCTTAGGGGGCCCATTTGAGACCTTAATACTTCTCTAATTCCAAGTACCAAGTCAACCCTTGATCCGGATTTAAACAGGAATGCAATAAAATACAGAGATAACCATAAAGACATATATGCAGCAAAAATAATACTTCATTTCATTACTGTAAAATACTGAAATATGCTTACAAACAGAACTGGAAATAAACCAGCTAGGGCAATGGTATCTTATCTCTAAGAAGAGATGTGGTGGCTACATGCCTCTGAACTGTGTTACAATGAGGCTCGAAGGCCTATTTATTGTTGAGAAACAATGGAAAACCATTAATACTCCAAAACCTAACCTTAGGAGATGAAATGCCAAACTGTGGGCCCTGTTTGGGGTGAGTTGGACAGCCAACTTCACGGGGTCGCGAATTGGTCATATTATCTCCATTTGATGTGCATGATATCCCATTAGAAAGATCTCTCCGAGAACTACGATGGAAAAGACGATTTTTTGATAGAAAAATCGTTGGTGGTAGGCATATTTCTCAAAAAAACACCATTTAGGGCCTCAAAACGGCTCCGTAAATTTAGGACCTAAAAAACTGCTAAAAATAGTAAACTGTGCTATAATTAAGGAAACTGAAAAAACTGAAAGAAGAACTAGTGGGGATCCAAGTGGAATTAGCGGGTGGCCACCAATATCAACCTGGATCATTCCTCCCCCCTTAGGAAGCAGTGGTCCCCATTGCGTTGAGTTCCTCCATGAGATGAGGGAACTTCTGCTGAACTTGGTCCCTGGTGAGCCACTTGCCTTGGTGAAGGAGTTGGCCTGCTTTGACAACTCGATACAGTTAGATATTCTGCTGGTGAGTGTGCTTGATCTGTGTGTCCATGATTCGGTCAGTTGTATTTTGTTCCATGCAATATGGATTTACTTCTGTGGGTGTGAGTTGTTCTGCAATGTCAGATGTGTCTAGTAATGGTGTAAAGTATGGCCGAAGGTGGTCCACATTGAACACTGGGTGCAGGCCAAGGAATGGGGGAATGCTGAGCTCAAATGCATTATCTCCCATAGCCTTGGTAATGGTGTAAGGACCATATCGGAGTGGTCTAAGTTTCTGATAGTCTCCAGTAAAGCATTCCTTTTGCAAATGCAACCAGACTTTGTCGCCCACTTGAAACTTGTGTGGCACCCGATGTTGATCATGTCACTGCTTGTACTTGGCATTTGATTTATCCAGAATGTCATGGACCTGCTGGCGACTATGTTGGATGTGCTTAATGAAGCTTTTTGCCTTATCTGTTTCGGATTGGTCATGAGCAGAAACTACATGAGTAGCTGAAAATGGCATGGCCACATCGATGGGACATAGTGGCTGGAATCCCAATCCCACCTGAAAATGGCTATGGCCAATCGAGCTGTGGAGAGCCCGGTTGTAGCTGTGCTAAACATAGGGGAGGCTCTCATCCCATGTGCGTGGATGCTTTGAGTTGTACATGCGCAGAATGTGTACGATCATCCTGTTGACGACCTCTATTTGGCCATAAATTTGAGGATAGAAGGTTGTGGACTTAGTGAGTTTGGTGTCTACCATCGACCATAGACTAGACCAAAATGTACTAAGGAATTTGTTGTCCCGATCTAAAATGATAGACTGTGGAATTCCAAAGTGTACCATACTTGTTCAAAGAAGAGTTTAGCAGTGACTTCTGTTGTGATATTCTTCATGCAGGCCGCCATAATGGCCATCTTTGAGAACCTGTCGACGACCACAAAAACACAGTCATTTCCATGCTTAGTGGAAGGAAGGCCTGACATGTAATCCATGGAGATGGATCCCCAAGGTCAACTAGGGGTAGGCAGCGGGGTATAGAGGCCTTGCTTCTTGATGGTCGGTTTGGCAATGACACAAGAAGTGCATGATCTGATGTACTTCCTAACATCCTGTCGAAGATTCAGCCAATAGAAATATTTTTGCAGTACTGCCACCTTTTTTTCGACCCCGAAATGCCCAACAGCCTGACTGTAGTGTGCTTCCCTATTAAGTTATGCTATGTTCTATGCTTATAACAATTTACTTCCTTTTCTTATTATATTCCACAAATTAGCAATCACATGTACATAAAGTAAAGTGTAGATAGAACATTAAACGATCGATAGAAAAAAAGCCAAGACAAGAGACACAAGATGTGGCGGCTAGCCAGGGACAAACCCCACAATGTGTGGGGAAACCCTTTGATCAAATCTTCTTTTATCTTCAATAATTCAGCACAGAGAAATAGTACAATAAATCTGATTCATATCAGCAGTAGCAAACCCTAGATCAGCAGCAACAGCATTAGCAGCTTCATTATCAAACTAGGGCAGACGATA